>CAJUYH010004724.1:0-25954 GCA_910591685.1 Galerucella tenella | reverse complement strand
TCAATAATTTTTTTAATTTTGTGCACTTCAAAGCAGCAAATACGGCGATCTGGACGTCTCCGATTACCTATAGGTATATCTTTTACTTCTCGTTCACTTCTGTCATTGTAACCGTGATTGTAACCACAAAAAGTACAATTTCAACTTAGTCTTGAATAGTTAAATAGTTGAATATTTTGAACATTTAGTACTTACTATTTCATACAAATGTTACTGACTGACATAAATAAAATTTCAAAATCAAAGCCTACTTGCGACTCGTTGATTTCATTTTGTTAATAAATGAAATTATTAAGGACAATTTTACATTACTTTCAGAAGCTATAACTCCAGAACAGGTTAAGTTATCGGCTTCGAATTTCTACTGTGCAATATGTTTGAGTCCTTGTTTTTGTTTACCATGTTGTCATTTTCAAAATTTGTCTAAATTCTACGTAAAATATTACTGAAAATACCACATTTTCCAAATTCATGTTGTAATAACTTGTCGTTAATAAAAAAAATTTCATAAAATTTTTGGCATTTAATTAACAACTTATATTAGGTATAGGAGTAGGAAAAAATGTTTTTATAAAATTTTGGTAGTTTACATTTGTGATGATTCTGAATCCAGTGGTATAGTCATATTAGAGAAAAAAATTGCCTAATGTACTTATGTCTTTTATGGCAAAGAAAAATTAACATACAGTGCCTTGAAAATAGTAATTAAGCTATGAAAATTTGTGCCAAGATACTGTTTTTGATACTGAATATAGCAAAAAAATTAAAACAAAATCGGTTGAAAAATGCGAATTTTATGGGGGTGCTTCCAAACAAACTGTATCTTTTCTAGTGCGTTATTTCGAGCATGTTTATTTTTATAATCATTATGTTTCACAGCATATAAACAAGGATATGATTTGTACCTGGGACAACGACATATTTAAGTTTTCAACAAAACTCAAAGGGTCGCTACAAAATAAAAGCATTTTTATTTATATTTGAGGCTAGTCGTACATAACCTTAAAATCCGATTTGGGCAACTACTGCGCATGCTTAGTATTATTGTATACAAGAAAATACAACATGTTCCAATTTATTGCATGCAAGTTGACTGAAAATGCGCGCGCAACCACTTGTATTCAATTTAGGCTGAAATATTGTACCGTGTCAAACGGCTCTAAAACTGTCTATCAACAACACTAATTTGGCCCTGGAGCATGTTCTGAGAAATGTAAACAAGGGAAATTTAAGAACGAGTGGGGGCTAGATAGTCGGATATGCAGATGACATAGTGATAGTAACGAAAAGAAGGAATATCATGAAACAAATGCTAGGTACTAGAATTAACAAACGAAGGTGAAAAAATGGCATTAAAAATAAGTAGAAACAAAACAAAAATAATGAATAACGAAAAGAAGGAATATCATGAAACAAATGCTAGGTACTAGAATTAACAAACGAAGGTGAAAAAATGGGATTAAAAATAAGTAGAAACAAAACAAAAATAATTAGAGTTGGCAAACAGTGTGAAAACAGAATGATAAAAATAGGGGAATATGAATGTGAGAAAGTGGAAAAGTTCAAATCTGGGAGTCACGATCAGCAGTAATGGGGAAGTAGGATCAGATATAAACGAATAAATAATGGCTTCTAACAGGGATACTATGCCAATAAGAAACTACTAAAAAGCAAACTATTAACAAGATACTCTAAATTTAACATTTACAACACAATAATAAGACCTGTGATTATGTATGGAGAACAAAAAATGACATTTCATACTTCGTACTGCCATACTTTAACTTTTAAATAACAACGTGCACTAACATATTGTTAGCCATCACCTAATTGATTAAGATCATCCGAAAGTGGTATGAAAATGGAGTTCGCCTTTTTTAAATATAAATATCCATTTTTTTATCACCAGAACGAATTTAAGAAAATTAAAAGTGCATTTGAACTTTGAACTTTGTATTTTCCAACGATCTTTTCAAGTCTGTTATTATTTCTTATGAACGCTATATTTGGTAAAAAAACTTAGCTCGCGTTTGACAGTTTTGTACAGGAATCCCTATGTCGCATTTTATAAATAACACAGTGTATATTACCCCTCACCCAATCAGGAGTTGTTTTTTCCGTTCTTTAAAACAATAATTCAAGAGGTTTCATGTGAATCGGAGTTGTGCCATGAAGTTCCTGGGTAAAAAACGTCCTTAATTGGACCATTAAGAACTTAGCTCAATTATGATGACTAATAAATGATGAAGTTATTGAGTCATTTGAATACTTCAACAAATCTCAACACTTTTTACACATCCTGTATATTAGAGACAGGTGCTATTTTAAAAGATTCACTTGTATTTTACATCTTACTATAAAAATAATCATACCTAACATTACAAAACACCGCGACCTTCTTTATTGTTTGAAATAAATCTATTCATTAAATATTATGTAATTTGCATGTATTTAGCACAATTCTCGAAGAAAATATAAATATATCTGAACATGGTAGAAATAAAAAATTTTCAAAAATTATTATCGCGTTGTTTTGACCAACACCATGACATAATCTCGATTTATGTTTAAAGGCCATTGGGAAATAAAACGTGTTAATAAATCTATTAAAACTGTGATTAGCATAACTTGGTTAGAAGGAAGGCAAGGGTAGCTGGTATTACATTTAATGTATTTTAACGAGTTTCCATAATACAGTATGGTACCTGTTTGAATATTCCGATATCTATACTAATCTTTATTTGTACTATTATTATAAAAAGAAAATTTTGAATTGTTTGTTTGTAGTAGATAAAATCAAAAACTACTCTACGTGTATTTAAAAAACTCCACACCCACAGAAATCCACATTATCAGCAAGCAGTATGGGCAATATTTTATTTTTTAAATTATAACTAGGATCCTCAAAGTCAGTCTGACATAGGAATACATACCGGCAGTATGGCAAAATGTTAATGTTATTCACATACTCAAAGTGGGTAAAGTATCTAACCCAACAGCAAAGGAATAGAAGTCTCGCTGAATCTGCCTTCACTACACATTTTTATTCAAGGCAAAGCCAAATCTGTAACGCGAAGTTAATAGCACATGAGCCAAACGCACGGTGCTACCTATCAAAAGTTTATCGAGGAGCTGAAAGCGGATGACTTCATGGAGCAACCATTGGATGCAGCAGCCATGAGATATAGCTTTAAAAATAAGTAAGCCTGGAAGAAAGGTGTATCCATACGGACGAGTCAAAGGCAGAGTTAGGTGAAATGCCAAAATCCTAGAGCTAAACCAAAAGATAGTTATTCCAATATCTAAGCCTATATGATGACGTAACAAGGTCATGGTAGCCCTGGGTACCAGGGACGAGGGTCATAAGGCAACGAACTGGTGGTTGAAATTACCAGACAAGGATCATCAATGCCATTCATTGGACTGAAACTCTTCTGCGGTGTCGCAAAATCGACAATAAATATAGCTATAATGAAGTAGGTGGCAGATAAATCTCTAGAATGGTGGATAATCTTATCCAGATAGAGTCATGCGATGGTGGGTGATCTAATCAGGATACAGTCAGGTGAAATAGTTCATTAGAGGACATTCGCCAACTATTACGGTAGACTTAACAGGGCACTGTAAGGTTAACAGGCATGCAAAGCTAATGGGGTTGACAGACGAAGCTATGTGCAGATTGTGTCACCTAAATGAGGAAGCTCCAGTACGACAGGTGCGGTTTTTTGTACTGGGTGATGAGAAGCCACCGGCAAGAAATTACATGAAAGGTTCAGTCTCGAGGCTATTTGGCTACTTGAAAAGAATCGGGGTGGAGGATGTAATCTAGATTCATAAGATCACAATAGATCTTAAGAGGCCGCAGTGAAATCAAATCTAATCTAATCTAATTTAAAGGGTTGAAAATGTCATATATTGTCATAGAGATACTACAAATAGAGGCAACAGGCCAGCTTCGAACCCGTCAGGATATAAGAGAGAGATAGAAAGTAGGAGGTTTATACTGTCTTTCTCTAATAGCGTGTATGCTGTATATACAAACAAAGACAGAAAAACCTTTGATCGTCTCTTTCTTTTCTACTGGAGTTTAGACGGACATTTCCACTTATAGAGCGCCCTATGGCTTGTTGCCTCTATATGTAGTATCTCTATGTATATTTTGCATCCTATTCGTTCAAGAAGGGAAAGAGCAAAAGTTAAGGAGTTAAAAAAAAGGTTTGGCTGTTGCCATTTGTTATTCGACTTTTTAGTAGCTACTTCTTCATGAACTCTTTAGAAGTAAGGGGCACAATTGATATGTTTGGAACTTTAGTTCTTTATGCCAGGTTATGTTTGAGCGACCAGGGGTCGCGACGCAAAAGATCTGACCGTTACGCGTTACGTTACGAAACGTTATGTTACATTTCTTCGTTATGTGCCTTGCTTTTGCGTGTTTGTGCCTCCTTAGTCTCTCTCTCTCGTTTACGAAGCAGCGATTCATAATAATAAATATGCTCCTACCCGGATTTGAACCCGGCCCGCCCGCGTACAATGCAAGCATTCTAACCACTGAACCACCAATGCTATATTGAAATTCTATGCAAAGCTGGTATTCGCAGTGCTGGTGATCTACTTGAATTTGTTCGGATAAATTTTTACTATTATTTCCATAATATTTTTGGGCGATTAAGGGGTCTGGCCTAGCACATTTACTTTTCGAAATACAGGGTGTTGAAATTTTGAAAACTTGAATGTTTTAATTCTATAACTTTAAAATGGATGGATAAATTGATTTGACATTTGGCAGGTTGTTTTTATATGTAAAAGGGCATATTTTGAAAGAAATTGTAGTTCGTGCAACTAGTGTGGATATGGACATTTTACATTTTACAATTCAATTTTATGTTTCCACTAATTTTGTGGTAAACTTACATGTCCAATTTGTATAATGCTACGGTTTCATTTTTTAAATATACGATGCTGTTATAAGTAGATGTTGCCAGTCGGACTCCCTCATGAAGGGTACCGTAATATATATAATAATGAATATTCTGCTAAATATTTCAAAGGTCTACCTGTTGTTGTTATTATTATCAAGCAGAATAATTATTTTTAAAAATAAAAGTAACAATTAAAAAATAAACTTTTTCACGGGAATGGAACCCGGGTCTACGGCATGAGAGTCTGGATTGCTTACTACTCGACCACTGAGAAATATGAAAATTGTTTATCTATAGCGTCAGATGTACCTATTACATAATTTTATGAAATCTGAGGTCCCCTTAAATACCCATTTTATTCTGTTTCAAGTATTTGTTGGTAGGTAATTTGTACGGATTATTTCTTTCAAGTTTATCTTTGTAAATGAATATTCTTGATCCAGTGCGCTTCTATGAGAAAATTTTTTTGACAAGTTATTTTGACGTTTCTTTTAAATTGAAAAAAGATGAATGACGGATACTAAACTCGAATGCTGATTGGTGGATTTCATATACGTTCTAGGATGTATATGAAATCATATCCGTTTAGTTAACTGATGGCCTACATTTCCATTTTGTAAACTGTGCAGAATAGTAGTTTGTGCAACTAGTGTAGATATGGACAATCCACACGAGTTGAACATTATATTTTTTCTACGATCCATTCAAGAAAAAATCTAGAAAATAAACATTTGAATATACTGTAAAATAAATATAACTTGAAATTAAAAATGTTCAACAATTTTATTCATAATCGTACCAATTCAATTTTATGTCTTCACTAATTTTTTGTGATAAACGTACAGTTCTTAAATGTACAATTTGTACAATGCTACGGTTTCCCTTTTTAAATCCCTCCCTCATGAAGGGTACCGTACCATTATCTATAATAATGAATATTCTGCTAAATATTTCAAACTTCTACCTGTTGTCGTTATTAATATCAAGCAGAATAATTATTTAAAATTTAAATTAACAGTAAAAAAAAATTTCCCCACGGGGAATCGAACCCGGATCTACAGCGTGAGAGTCTGGTTTGCTTACTACTCGGCCACCATGGCTTTGCAAATTGTTTATCTATAACGTCAAATGTATTCATACCTACTTTTTGCTTAAAAGGAACTAAAGTTCCTACCGTGTGTCCCGCGACACGTTCTACCTTTTGGTCTCAGTGAAAGACACTGACATGCTGTATTGATTTTTATATTTCGAAGATACTAATTTATTTTATTTTATGATTTTATGTGTACTGCTACTTACTCCTCTCCACAGATTGTGGTTTTAAATTATTCCTTTATTATTGATTTTTCTATAAAATTGTCGGAGGATTTTTGTTTATATGGAAGAATATTGAAACAATTAATGTAACTACATTATATGATTTTTAATTTCACATATCAAAACTATCAATGCAAATTTCTATAAAAAGAATTATCATTTATATTTGCACACAATAGTTATTATTTTAATTCCATCTTTAAATTTCCACACAATAGTTATTATTTCAATTCGATTTTTATATTTCCCCCACTATAGTTGATACTTTAATTTTCAAAAATGTCCAAAATGTCCAAAATGCTTTCAACTTCTGGAATTAGTATAACCAATTAATTAATTAAAATCTACTTCCTTCGGTTTTTTTTCTCAGTGCAATTTTAGTCCCTAATACCATCAAGCTTGTGGTCAATTGGAATTTTGTCTCTTCTTTGATGATCAAATATAAAATTTGAATAGGGTTTATATTATTTTACATCCTCCTTATTGTCAATACCATATTTCTTTTGATAATTTAGATTAGTTCCATTTATATTGAAAAAAATGTTTCTTCCGCTCTCAAAATTTTTCAAAAATCAACAACATAAATATTATGAATCTGAATAATATTCATTTCATTGGAAAACAAAATTTATCCTAAATTTCATATCTATGCAATACATACATAGTAGCTGCTGAAGAAGCGAAATGTGTAATTTCCTTAAAAGTAAGAAAAGAAGAAATTTATTTGTCTTAATAATTTGTATTCGTTCATCAAACTGTCGGAAAGTTGGCTATAGTTGATTATTGCAATACTTATTAGGTGTGCCCAGTTCAATATTAATAAAAGATACAAAAGGCAAAGGATTATCATAATGTCGGATCTTCAAGCAGCCATTGAAGCACTGAGCTCTTGTGTAATCAGTTCCAAAAGGAATGCCTAGATAAACTCAATGATTTAGGCGATAACAATTTAGTCATCTTACTGTGGATTCCAGGACACACTGGAATAGAATGAAATGAAATAGGGGGACTGGAATACCCTTCTGGGGGCCTGAGCCCTTTTGCGGAATCAGCTCCGATGTAATATTGGAAGGAATAGGTATGGCCGAGAAAAAGAGATCTGACCATTGGAAAGATCTAGTAGGGCTTAGACAATCAAAGATTATTCCGGGTGACTACAACCTGTTGAGATCAAATCAATGCATAAGTCAGAGTAAAACTGCGCTAAGAGTTTTAACAGGGATCCTAACGGGAAATTGTCGCCTGAACGGACACTTGAAAAAGCTCATAGTGGAGGAAGTCGAGGAAGAAGAATGTAGATTTTTTGGCATGGAAGAAGAAACCATCCACACACTTTCTACTGCACAGCACTTCAGAATCCTAGGACACAGCATCTGGAAGATTACTGGATAGAAGAAGAGCATCCACCTAAGTTGAAGCCTGCAGATATCCTAAAATTCTTCCAGGAAATGGGATTGAAGAAGCTACTAGTTTCTGAGACTCTTCTCAGAAACTAAGTAGAAGTACACAATAGATCTTTCAGGTCTCAGTGAATGTCACCCCAAAATAAATACATACATACAAGTATGCCTATGTTTGTAACAGGATTCTTCCATTGAGTCCGAACAGATCGACGTTATTTGAAATATTCTGAGAATGTATTTATCCTCAGTACGTTCCTTTTGTGGCATTACTAATTCTTTTTTCTTTTATTTGTTTCTCTAGTTGTCAAATTTTTTCGTTTTGTCAGATAGGGACCAAAAATTATTTAATTACTAATTAATCTTGACAACGGTAGCTGGAACGCTACAAAACGTCGAAATAAAAATATAAAAACATTATTGTGGTTTGATTCCCAAAAAATAAGAGATAAAAGAATGTATTTATTTATTTCTTGTAGCTACTTTGGATATTGACTGGAAAGTAAAAAGGAATATCACCCTCCTGTATTAAAAATTCCATATGAAGCGGGATCTTATTGCGATAAGATGCCGCTAACTATCGGTAAGATGCCGCTAACTATCGATAAGATCCCGCTAGCTATCGAAACTATAGTAACGATTGTTAAAATTGCGCATTTGTCATTGTGACATATACCAAATTTTAAAATTCGTTGAAATGTCGCGATTTGGACAAGATTCTTTAAGTTCTATTCAAGAAAAAGTGACCGGAAGTAAACCCAAAAATACAATACTCTTATTTCTTCTATACTCGAGAAATATTCTACCGAATTACACTCGTTCGTCAAAATAGACCTGATAATTTTTTATTCAAGCATGTTGTCAGTAAAAACTGCATTCGGTTATTTTCATATTTTGTTAAAAGAGCCTCCTTCGGAGTCGGGCTCTTTCGCCAAAATATGGAAATAATTGGACAACATGCTTTCACAAAAAATTATCGGTAATTTTGATACACTTTTGTAATTACTTCCGACAATTTTTATTTTGAGATTGTCTTCATATAATGTTTAAGGCCTGTTAAAAGAGTATTTTTGCTTTATTTATCCAATAAATAGGCAGCATTGGAATTATCAGATGAAATTTGACGTTTTTACAGTATTTGGACATTTTTAGCGTATATCGAACCCGATATTGTGAATTGAGTATCATTAGGAAAGTCTAAGAACTCATAAATCACACCAGATTTTCGGTTTTTTTAGTTAAGCCACCATATGCAACATAATTATTATAAATCTCGATTCAAAATTGGGTCTACGAAACTGCAAATGTCAAATTTTTACCATCCTTCGAAAATTTCAAAAGGCGCTTCCATTCAATATTCGTTGATTGTTAGTGATTTTGGCGGTAAAATAAATCTAAATATGGATTTTTTTCAACGGTAATTGATGCGGCTGTATATGAGTTAATAAAAAATTTCATATGCAATGAACAAACTTTTCAATATTGTGAATCTCCCATGTCAGTAACGGCATCGGTAGAATAATATTATATTTCTGTAGTGAAATGTGGTATTTATTGATTTTATCTTGTAGTTTCTTATAGTTAAAATGTTATAAGAAAAAATTTTGATGATAATAGGTAACATAAGAGTCAATATCTTTGTTTGCAGATCAGCTTCGATTATAAATTGAAATTACAAATTTATTATGAATTTAAATGAAGTTCTTCCATTGAGTATTCAAGAAGTTCTGTTTCTAATAGATTTCGTATACTTGAAATTAGCATAGATCACATTCCAACTTTATCACATCACCTTTGCGATATTTTCACAATATTTATTATTCTTTTTATGTCTAACCTTGTGACAATTGTACATTTTTATTTTCAATTATTTCAATGCCAAAAATAGACATGTTTGATTATTTTTCCACACATTCCACATCATTTATCGACTAGTTGAATAATTTATTTATGTAATGTTATACCAGGTGTCTCATTATTTATTTATTGTTACTTCACCAAATACAAAACTTCATTGGTGCCGTAAGCTATATTTAGACAATTAATAATATGTTGGAAGCGAAATTGTGATTTCCACCAAAAATGGTCTCATTTTCAAGCTTATACTTTATTTAGAAGAATATACTATACATTTTCTTAAATGTAACACCCTGTATATCATTAGATTTGAACATTGTGCTATCTTAAAGTCATAAAAAAAATAATTTTTATTCACATGTAAGATCAGAAGATCCTTTTTTCTTTTTGATGGGTTCTATCTGCTCAATTTGTGGAATTCTCTGAATTTCAATGTCACCATTTTTTTACTACTACATTTTAGTTTGCAATTAGTCAAACAAAACTTATGAAACTGCTACTAGACTGGTTCATAAGTGTCAACGATTCCAAACTTAACTAGGTTTACCAAAATTGTTTCTCATGTTTAATGTTCAACTGGAAAATGCGCGAAAATGGCAAAAGTTATAAACAATTTGATTAAAAAATGGGTTCCGGTTTTTTTGTAAGTTTCTTAAAAAGCCTATGAGATATCCCAAATTCAAGAGCAGGAAATTTTTTGGAAAGAAGTCCCACCTTCCGAAACCTTACCGAGTACCTACAATATATAAAATTGTAATGTAGAAAATTTTTCTCCGGTAAAGTATCTTTACAACGGCATCTTTTCTACTGACAAAAAAGTTACTTGCAATTACTTCACACGTGATTATTACAGCAACAAAAATTTAATTTTTACAAGGTGCATAGATCAAAGCAAATTTTGTTAGCGTAGTTATTCAAAATGTCATTGTGTTATTTCTTGTTAGAAAACGCCAGATAAGTTCAGTTCAAATATGAATGTACTAGCCTGAAGAAAAAAACAGACTTGGAACACAATTCATTGCAGAAATTAAAAAGGCAGTGTCGGAGAATATATCTCCAAATACGTGAGTATCAAAAGCATATGGTGAGCACCACGGTGCAGATGCTACAGGAAGAGTACTATCAAAAATATAAAAATAGACCCATTTACAGACATTGTATTTAAATCAGCCCGTTTGGACTCAAAACGAGAACAACAAGGGAAAAGAAAAGATAGTTCGAAAGCTCTTACAACACATGAACTATTGGAAATAATGAAAATATAAAAATTCATAATAAAGATTCCCCAGCCGGCCTGCAGGAAAAGATATTTTACTTATTCTCTTTTGAACTGCAAACGAATGAGTGAACTGCAAAGTACATCATTTCCAACAAGAGTTGGACCTTGAAGGAGAATTTACGGGACTGATCGAACACAATCCCATATTATCAAGGAGGTGCAAAAGCTTTAGCCAGTTTCAAAGACTAACAGAGATCTTTGTCCGACTCGCCTATTTTTAAAATTAATTAGAAAAAATACCAATCCAGAAATGACAGATGATAGTCAAAAATACACCTATTGGAATCGAAAGCATGTCAAAATGGACCAGAATCTCGGCATACGATAGACTTGCTCTAGAAGCCACTACCAGTGAAACAGAGAGTGAAGTAGAAAATTCGGTGCTACAGGACACAAAGTACGTGCAACAAATGTGGCAAAATGAGTGGCACGTATTACCTTGGCCCTATACAAATCTTAGTATAACATCGAGACTCCGATTCGGCCAAACCAACATCACTCACAGTTATATTGTTACAAAAACTGAACCCTGTTAATTGCCAATTAACTGTAAGACACATTTTAGTAGAATGTCCAAATTTCAAGTAAGCAGAGATGAAAAATAATATTATCAATGAATTAGATGTGGTACTCGATGTAAATTGTAGTGTTCAAAATCTAATGGCTTATCTTGAAGATACCAATGAGCGAAGTATGATGTAGATATGACGTCTTTCGTAGAAGACGTAAAACCGAGGTCCCGCATCCATGGATGTTGGGCTCGTTAAAAAACGCTACCACTGGTTGGAACACTAGTGGGTTCGCCAACATTTCCGCTTAGGGGTAGAGTGCTCCCGGCGTCGGTGATTAGCCTCAGTCGAAGAAATAGACCGACGTTAAAAAAAAAACAGAATAAAAAAAACATTAAAAATCTTGAAGATGTAATTATGATATTCAAATTGTAATCTAAAAGAATTAAATGTAAATAATATTGTCGCTAATAACCCTAGAGGTTGATGCCACTGAGATTGATGATGAAAAAAGTTTTTGTTTTGTTTATGTTCCATTGTTAAATGGAAATTTTTCAATTCTATGTTTTTTTTACCTTTTCTAGTGGAATATTCATGTCGAATACCACTCTAGGAAAAATTGGGTGGGAAAAATTGTTCTCAACGTTTTATTCAATTTTACTGCTTTTAGACAATTACGCTCATGAAATTTTTGATACAATCACGCTCCCCGCAGCTAGAGATTTTAGAAAAAATGTCTTTTGGGAGATTGCCTAGCAACAAACTTTCATACGTTTCGGAAATTTGTGATATTATGATTAAAAATGAGAATTGGGCAAAAATGGTTTATATGGCTCACGCCTGTGCAACACAATTCGCTTCCCTACTCAAAATAGTTATTTATGATACTAGTGCGTGAAGTTATGCTTTTGCGCACGAGTTGCGAAAATGCAAGGAACGAGCGTAGCGAGTGCCTTTTTCGCAACGAGTTACAGTAAAATGAGGACACTTATTTGAATTACTAATTATAACATTGGGTAATTTGTCTTTTTTTTAAAGTAACAAATCTTTTTCACTATGTCTGACACTTCTGTCAAATTTACTGTCAGCACAAAAGTTTATACAACAAACGACTAAATTCGAGGCAACTAGATAATCACGTAGCTAAAAAAGAGTGCTATAATGAAAGTCCCATATAAAAAGCATTGTTCATTTACGAACGCTTTTTAACGTATGTATAATGTATGATTTCCTACATTTTTTTTGGTTCGTAAATGCCTTATTTTAAAGGTGATCGTAGATAAATAGTATATTGTATAATTAGTGGGAATATACTTTTCCCACGAATTATACATACTATTTTTTCTTCGATCGTTGATTTACATTTAAAAAATTAATTAAAAAATATTTCATTCAAGATGTAATCAAGTGAGTTTAGATGGGTTTCTCTATGTTTATATTGAAATATAGAAGTGGTAACCATGGAAATTACTTTGTTATGACAAAAGTAAAATAATTTTTCTCCGATCTAATATATTGACGAATCTCTTAATAATAAAGTAGAAGTGGCTAATAAAATATTCAACACCCCTGCCTCGACTTCAAATGAAAATGATCGAAACGAGATAAACTAAACAATTAGCCATGCAGCTTCAACGTCAACGTCAACGTCGTTGCCCTCCAGTACAATTTACAAATTGTACAGACTGTACAATAAATGTAAATATTAACAATTAATTTGTGGTCAAGAATATCGTTATAAATTAGATGTTTTTATAACAACTTTATCAATATAAAAATTAAAACCATACTTTGTTTCATTTTATTGTAATAATCCATTTGTAACATTACCGCACGCTACAGCAGTGCGGTAAGAATATCACCGCACTGTTATTTTCTAATTGCTTTAGCAACTGCCCACTATTCTAGAATGTTGAGCTTTGCGCATAGAAAACAAGTCAAAATAGTGTCGCTTTTTCCACGATCGGAGAAAAAGTTTGTTTTTACCAATTCAATATAAATATTGGGGAATAAATAAACTTGTACTATCTAGACACGTGAATTAACAATAATACGTCGGCTAATAGTATATTACGTAACGTGTGTGGTAAGAAGCATTTTACGCACGAATGGAAAAGTAGAACGATGCCGCGTAGCGGCGAGTGCGTAATTCCGTGAGTGCGTAAAATGCTTTACAGCACGAGTTACGTACTATACTTCACCTACGACCTACTTGTACTTGTATTTTTTATAAGAAGTATAAGAAATAACAGTTACATAATTGGAGGTGCTTGGTGCACTCCATCTCTATTACTCTATTACCAATGAAAGAAGCACATTAAAGAACTAACGTTTAATCATTATTAATATATTGTTGATAATCAAAAGTCCATTTTTCAATTATAATCAATACATATACTTAGCCCTTTGGGCTTTTCATAGTTAAACATGGCCGTATTGAATGTTTTCAAATAGTAAATTTTGAATAAAATGGTGACGTCTATTGACAGCTGCTAAGATGTTGCTGGGGAAGCAGTGCGATTAACTTTACAGCTGTGTGTTTTTTTACAGTGCGTAATAGACGTCATTACATTGATACCGACTGTGTGTTATTGACTGATTACAGGGGGGGTCGTAGGTAAATTTTTTTACACCTATTTTACAATGAAGTATACTTTTGTGATCTCATTTTTACCTGTTTAAAGTTAACATTAAAGCCTTGTTCATTTGTGAACTTAACTTACCTTAATAGTTATTTAGAAAAAAACACTTTATGCACTTGTGGCATGCAATATATTTTCTACGTGCATGTAAAAACCAAAAAATTTCTTTTTTTTTTTTTCATTGGTGAACCATTTTACCTATTTAAAGCACGCCTCAGCGTGTTTAAATCGAACTTTAAAAAACGCACGTGTTTTAAAGTTACCGTGGCAACATCAACAACTCTAGAAACGAAGTCTAAATCATGTCTAAATGACAATTTTTTCATTATTGATCTGACAGTTGTAGTTTGTAAAACGTCAAAACTTTTATTCGAACGATATTAACAATTTAAAATTTATAAATTAAAATGGTGAGTGCCGTTGGTATTGTTTGAAATAATAATATTTCGATTTTTCAAATCTTAGGAAATGGTATTTAAATTAATACCATTGACATTCACAGACCTCAATAAGGTTGAACTTCCATCAAAATACAAATTAGTTGATGTTTTTCTCATTTCCATGACAACGCAAGGTATACATCATATACGTCACGAATTCAACCATTTGACATTTAGTTCATATTTCCATCTATGATTTCCATTTCTTGTTGACCAGTATTTATAATTCCAAAGTGCACCAATAAAAAAAATAGCGTAAAGTATTAGTGGATAATTGGTCTTTAAAACACTTGCTCTATTTCGAGCACTCCGGCTTCGCCGTCGTGCTCGAAAAATCGCGCGTGTTTTAAAGACCTTAATATCCACTTATACTTTAATATACTAATTTAGGTTGCTCTAAATGTACTAAAAATGGCGTAGATTTGAATGTTTATGTTTGTCAATATGACTACCTGTCATGTGATTACTTTGACGTCTGACGTGAATTTTTCAATTAACCGTCAATGTACGTAAAAACTTTTTATTACATTTTTTTATTTTTCTGTTTAGTCGGTAGTAAGCGAAAAACAGGAAATGCATTAGCAGGCCTTAACTATCAGCTGCCCTCGCTTCTGCCCTTATGACACAATATACTATTATTGCTCCAATGTAATGAAGAACTAGTTTTTTAGATATTTTGATTTCTCAAATTTTGATTAATAATCTACGCCACTGAAAAATAAAAAACGTCTGAGAACATTTTTTTCTCAATTATCCTTATTATTTGATTTTCAAATAAATAAAAGCAATATAACAATATTCTACTAAATTTTCAACTGTGTAAAAAAAATAATTGTCATGAACAAATAATTTGTTTATTAGGTTGAATTTTTAGATTTTCGAATCTAGTTGTTAATATTCATTTTAATTAGTTAGGTTGGGTTGGATTAGCTAATTGGTTTTAGTAGGGAAGCCAATAGTGCTCGCATGAATTTTGCAATTTTTACTTTTCAAATTCTCCAATTTTCTTAAATTTCGAATCAAATGCGCTCTAAATAATAAAAGTCAGTGGTCCAGCTCAAGTTTGGAATGAAATGGCACTTGTGTACTAGTCTATACAGTTTTCAGGGACAACCGCTTATGATTGGTTCAAAAGATTCAAGTACCCAAATTAGACAAATATATAGTTAGACGTTCCGTATATAAAATGATAATAACACGCTGCTTAGTGTTTTTTATGTTTATGTAGAATTGATTTGGCTCGATGGTGTAGGTTAATTTTTTTCTGTAAATTTTTATCTTATTTATTGTGAAATATACGTATTTGATAATATATTTAATATTTTAGTTCATTAAATAATAATTTAATGTGAAACATTTTGTTGAAGCAAATTGGAGTCAATTGTTATAATAGTCCATAAAACTATTTATTTCAATGAGTAGAAAATGTGAAGGCGTAATTTGAGTGAAAAGCAAAATATAAACATGAAGTTAATGAAGTCGTTGGCTACTAATATTATAGTGTCAACTCATGAGTGCCTTTTTAGGAAGATGTGGAGTACTCAACTAAGATTCATTTCGAGTGCGCTGCAGATGCATGAAATTACAAATGGATTTTTTTGGACAGTGCAGCAATGTGTCCGCAATAGACAGTGGCGACCGTCAGTAAATAATCCATTTTTATAAAACAGTTACAATATTAGAATTGAAATATTTTGTAGCACAGAGATTTTGGTATTTTTTTAGCAGGATGTAGAACTGAGATGATATACCTATAGGTTGTTTTTTTTTTAAATAAAATTCCTCACACGATTCACCCTATCAATTAAATTACCATGTGAAAAAAAAACAACCTCTACTTCTTTTTCCATTTGTTTTTGAAGACTTTATATTCCTGCTTCTCGAGAGAGAAATTTAAGAAAAATTCTTGGACACCTAACCACAGACTTTGGTCTTGAAGAAAAGAGGACGTCTTCACTATTGTTGTTGTCTTAGGATCATTTACAAATCTGATTAGTTAACCTTTTTGAGAATAAAGATTTTTTCAAACTCAGTATGACTTCATATCACTTGAGCACTTAGTTAGTTGGGCTCAGTGAAGTACATTTCCGATAAGAATGTTACCAAAAAAAACTTTAATGGGGTTATATCTAGCTAAATATTCAAAAAAAAACAATTAGGGTAAGCTCGTATTTTTTTTTTATAGCTATACGTTTCTATTAATTTCTGCTTGCATTACATCAACAGGAAGGTCTTCTCAACTTTTACAAATACTGAAAAATAAACTAACTACTGTCCGACAAAGATAGTGAATAGTCATTATGTTTAGAAAGGGGGTGATAGATGACAATACAATTGTTGTTTTCAATGGGCGGAAGTTCTTGGGATGAATATACACGGGTGTGAGAAAGATTTATTGAAAATGTAACAAGCACTTCGATAGTGATATAATAGATGACTTCAGAATATTTTGGCACTCCGGAGTCAACCTTTGGAAGTGTCAATGTCTCTGAGTCTCCTAATTTTTTTGACTTTGAACTTTCTTAAGACTAAGAAATGGAAAATAGTTTTTCAATTTGGATATTTTCTTAAAAATGATAGGAAATCAACTTTTGGAAGTCAATGTCTTGAGTCTCCTAATTTTTTGACTTTGAACTCTTTTAAGACCAAAAAATGGAAAATTGTTTTTTAATTTGAATATTTTCTCAAAAGTGATTGAAAATCGCCAAACTTGATTTAAATTTCTTTAAAAAAACTAAAAATTAGAAAAAACGTACACTATTGTGAAATAATTTTTTTTTTAATTTATTTCATTCATACTAAAACTATTTATATATTATATATTTTTTAAATGCTTTGGATGATTAAAAACGTTCAATTTAAGTTAATAAGTATAATTTAAATTTTTTTCTTACATTTCGTTTATATAAAATTAAAGTTCAATATTCTATTTTTCAGAAAATAGTAATTTCTTAATAATAGCACCATCAATTACATCATTTAAATATTCCTAATCATACCTTTTCACGACTTGATCGTAGTCTTATCACAACTTGTCACCGACCACTAAGCTCCACTATCAACCGTAGTATGATGTAGAGTTTACTAAGACGTGATGCCAAAGTACTACCCACTCTTCACTGTGCCACTAGCCCAAGTTATTTCTTTATCTTTTTTTCTTACTTATTGAAAACCGATGTCAAGGTCGTACATGGAATAATTTTGAAATGGGGTTGAAACTGGGATTCTTTAAAATCAATATAAATAATGTATTTTCAGTTTTTTTTCAAACCATTGTATTCAACTACTACTACTAAAATATGCTTGAATTATCAACAGATTTCTATCTCATGTAACTTATTTATTTTTGCTCCATTGAAAAAAAAAACTGAAGGAAATGAATCCCAGATTGTTGAACATCAGATTTGTGAATAGGACCGAATTTAAATATTTTTACGAGGAAAAATGAAATAATGTTTCAGCTTCTAAGTTCAAGACACCCTGTGGTGTATTTGCAAGAAGGAGTGCTTAAAAACATATATCTACACATATAACAATCAAACATGGAAACAGAAGCTACTCTCTATAATTTGGTCCTAAGACATACTGTGGCACTCGGGTTGGCATAAACTGTCCTCACCATTGGTCGATACACGTCTGTATTTCAAGTAAAAACTATTAATAGGATGAACAAAAAACTGAAAAATTAACTTACAGTCAGGCTCCGCTTGAAGCTATTAGCCTACAATTAGTCTGGAACTGAACAAGATAGACAAGAAACTCTCAACTATGCTATCGAAACTGGGTAAGAGACATTTACTGACCTGGTAACTGGACACTACACCCTTAGGAAATATCTGCACAAAATGGGCAAAGTTAGTGAGCCTATGATGAAATACCTACTCACATACTCTGCTTTTGTGAGAGCTTACAAGGACAAGACTAAAGCACTCAGGAGAAAAAATAATACAACCCCTACAAATACTGAAAATCCCTCCAGTCAAACGAATGGCCTGTATAGAAGACACGAAGCTTCTGGAATGGAAGTAGGAAATGTTGGAGCTGGTACCGAGATTCACTTCAAGTACCTGGGGACCTATTCTCAGCATATGCAAATTTGCATTCGCATATAACAATTTACGAATGGTTACATGCGCATTCGTAATGAATATTGTATTCTTCCCTATTCGCATACGTGGTTCGCAAGTGTTTACGAACGGTTAGCTAAACACACTCGCGTAAACATGGCAATACAGCATTAGCACATGCTGTGGCTCAGCTGATGTTTATCAAATCCCCTGACGTTCAATATTAGGCTTGTTCTCATAAGCATCACAGACAGTCTTTGAAAATCCGGATTCGGCGCAAAGACCCAAAAGCGCTCTCGTTAGAACGATTTATACTCAATATTGTCACTCTCAAGAAATTCTTAGAGCGTGGTAAATCGAAAATTCCACCAACCATTTCCTAAAGTTAGGTAATACCTAAATCAGATTCTGGAATTGCTAAGTGAAATTTTCGTTTCACCACGCGCTAAGAATTTCTTGAGAGTGACAATATTGAGTATTTTCTATCATGTTTAGGCGTTTCTCAGCGCATGGTGAAACGTAAATTCTATTTCGTCATTCCAAAATCTGATTTAGGTATTACCTAACTTTAGGAAATGGTTGGTGAAATCGGGCATTAGGGTCTTTACGCCGAATCCGGATTGTCAAAGACTGTCTGTGATGCTTGTGAGAACAAGCCTATTTAAAATTTCCGGATTCTACCGAATTCTACGCTCGTTTTATGTTTACTGCTAGAAGTGTTTTGGGGTTCCAGGGGATATTATTTGAACTCAGATCTGATTTTTGTTAATTCTAGCATACAAGAATAATGGATATTAATAAAGGTATATATAAAGGCATCTTGCAAACTGCTATAGGTATTTTGAGATTTCTCCGTCTTTCATAAATTCGGGGTGCTCTCTCTTCAGCATTTTCTGATGCTTGGATTAAAAGCAAGTGAACAAACTGTGCAGCCATTTATTTAATGACGAAAAGTCTTACAAAACTAACTCGAACTCAAAATCACGAATGAATTGTAATACACCCATTGACATATATGTCAATGAATACACCATACACTTTAAAACATATACAAAAGCGAGGTTATGTATGGCAAATACGCATTCGTATATGTGATTCACTTAAAATATCCCGCTCGCTGCAATTTCGAATGATACATACGCATGCGAACCAATTGCGAATGTTCAAAAATAGGAACCTTCGCATTTATAAACATTACGTATGCGTATCTCAACATTCAGCAGCTGAGAATAGGTCCCCTGGGCCGTTGAGCTCAAATCGAACGAATGACAGATGACACTATGTGGTGAAATACAGCCTTTGTTTTTTTAGAAGGAAGATAGAGCAATGGGGTAGGGAAACTGACAGTAAAAAACGAAGGGGTCTTAGTCATTGGAAACGTAGCGGCTCGCATACCGCAGCAATATGTAACTAGCAACGGGCAACAAGCAATATTATCTATATGTATTTCACAATCATTCATCAATCGTTTATTAATATGTAGGTAGATTTGTATATGTATATGTTTTTTGGTATTGATTTTTTCATTTTACATTATAATAATAATAATAATAAACGACTTTTATTTGTAAAATTCAAAACATATTATAAAGTATGACAATAGAGTTCTTAACCTATCAGTTGGCGAAGTCTAGCCTAAGGCTATTCTAACTTAACCATCTAATAGATTATTCATGAGTTACTTAAACACATATATAAGTACATATATATGTGACAAATTATGCACTTGAAACGCATTTTAGGTAACGTAGTCTTGACCCAAAACTTATAATTAAAGAAAAAGGAAAACCTAAAAATTTTTCTCAAAGATACCTAACAAAAATAAAATCAAAGAGAAAAAACACAGAAAAACCTACTTCACTCCTAGATAATTCCACGCTTCGGGCAGCAGGCAACAGACTAGCGGTGCGTCAAACTAAAGTCCTCTAGTTGCTTGTTCATAATGATAGATTTCAATACAGATTTGAATTTTGTTGTCGAAAATGTTTTTATATAATCGGGCAATGAATTATAAAAATTAACAGAGCTATACAAAAAACTTTTGTGAAAAAATGCTGTTTTGTGTTTAGGAATAACGAATTTTGTTTTATTCCTGGTATTTCTAGAGTGTACACTGTCATTGGTCTTGATTTTTTCTCTGAAATACGTTGAGATGTATTTGCGTTTATTTATAAGCTCATGAAAAAAGATACCAAGATGTAATAGCCTTCGATTTGCCATATTTAGCCATTGAATTTCATTAATTTTATAAGATATTCTATCATATTTTCTAATATTAAATATTAATTCAATAATATTATATTCAATAATAAATTTGTGGCACTTAAAGAAAAGTATTTATGATTATAGACGGAACGATCGTAGTAGAAGGGATGTTGTGGAGAAGGCATAGGGTGTAATTGCGAGCGAAATAGAAATCTTTGGTGAGCAGCAGCCAAAGAGAAGTCCAAATCTTCCTTCTTCTAGCATGTTTGCTTCCAGTTCTAATAAAATTAAGAGACCTTCAAAATAAGTGAAACACTTCAGCTTCCAGAAGAATTTTTGTTACCCTAAAATAACACTCAGATGGTACTCAGTCCACTGTTTCCACTCATTCAAGGCAGTCATTCTCAATAAGAGAATATGACGATGAACTAATAGGTACCTATATTAACCTTCTTACCTGATATGTCAAATTCGTAGGACAAAAACATCTCGTTCACAGAATATTAATTCAAAAGTTGTGATGTTATTTTTCTCGTTCACCTTCACTAAAACACTACTTCTCAAAGTTTCTGTCAGAATCTTGTGGTAATCACACTTCATATGTTGACAATGTACAGTGTTGACAATGTTCCTGATCTCATCCGATAGAACTGGATGGGAGAGCCTTCAATTCTTGAGTATATATACCCGCCCTGTAATTTTTGAGCACTTGAAATGATCGATCAATCCAATATCGCCTTTGTTTCCTATTTCCTCTCAAATACTGCCCCATCATCAGAGGACAATTGATATGCGAGGTAGCATAAAATGAATTGTATGATGCTTATTGCTGGTTGATAATTGTTTTTTGTTCCAGAATGCGAGTCCTCTTATACTGCCAAGAAATCGACACTGAGAGCCCTTTCCGACGAGACACTGTGTGAAGCGAAGTATTTTTTTATTTTCATTCGCCACTGTATTTCTAGATCTTTGTTACCAAAAGGGTCTGCGTGGGAAATGAAAAGAAATTACAGAAAAATGTTCTACAATTATTTGGTTCGATCAAATTTCTTTGTAGATGCCGATTCAACTTAATGGACCTGACACCCTGTGTAAATATCCTATTTTCGTTTTATGTCCTAGATTACTCGAGGCAAATATTTACAAAGCTATCACAATTTAAATATTAAAAATTCTAAATGGGATTAAAGACAATAAAAAGGTTTGGGGACATTTATCAAAGTAGTCTTATTTGGTTACCCAAATTGAGCGAGGTATTGAAAATTTAGACAGAAAAATATTTAATACATAATGAAGTTTTTGGAGAACCAAGAACTGAGGGCGATTTTGATAGTATTACATAAATTATATTTTATGTTCCCAGAATTGCTTTTTTTAAAACAAATAATATTTACTTATAAAAATAATATAGTATATGTATAAAACTATATATAGTGAGAAAGCAAATATTAATGCTACTACAATGTATTTAAATATGCTAGATTGTATCAGAATTATGCCAGAATTAATGCATATCTATTATCCTCACATGAATATATAATTTTATTATTTGGTTGTCCTCGAAAACTGCAAACATTGCACTATTAGCGTCCTACTCTAAATGGTACTTTTAATTTGTCTTTCTTTGTGACTCCTTCAAATCCTTGATACTTCATGTCAACTGCTTGTATCTGACTATTCTGTCTTTTTGTTAATACCAAAGATTCACATCCAAATGTTGATATTGGACGGTAGATTGTTTTGAATACTTTTTTCTACAAACGTCAAAAAATACCAAGGTTTGCGCTTTGACAACAATATGCGAAGTGACACTTTTTTTCGGATTCTTACGTTACCATGACACCGTGCGCGAAGTACTTCGCGCACACTGCATCTAAATATAAGACTTTTGTATTCCAATCTTTAAAAAACTGAAGCAAAACTCCAAATTACTATTTATTTTTGAATGCATAACAATTAAATAATGTTGATATAATAAAATAATAAATAAAAAAATAACTATAGATACTATTTACAATATTAACATTAATCGTACAACCAGTACAGGAACCAATATTTATTCCTATAATAAATTGGGCATTTTACATCTAGATTTTGACGTTTCGAGTACTAGATACAAAAATAACTTATATTAACTTTGTTTTTTTGGATGTTTTTTTATTTGTAAATATCGAGTTCATCGTGTAATAAATTTTCATCGTTTTTGCACTCTATTGTTAATTTCGTCTTTCTCCGGGCGATATGCCGAGGGTAATGGAGCATGATCAGATTATTTTCCAGTAACTTCGCTGCGGCCTTTTATTCGCCAGTGGCGTCACATGTTATTTTATTTTAATTTTATCATTACTGTAAGAATTGTGAATATTTTGTATTTGAGAGTAATTTATACATTTAAAAGTCCTCAGTCTTCAACTGTACATTTCTGTGTTATTCGTAAAGGATGTACTCTGAATATTATTAAAATTATTGCTATATCATCCATCTCAGATAAATGTGCTTAAATTAGTTCCAAAGCCAAATACGAAAGAAACTACCCATTAAAATTCTTTCCACGCCAATGGAGTAGATGAAAAAAATAAATTTATTGAAATAAGAAAGTTCATTCATACATTTTTTCCAAATTTATTCGACGCATAATGTGATTATTGAAAAAAACTAATCGAGATATCAGAAGTAAATAGTAAGCATAAACATTATCTTTATTTTTTGAATGGTAATACGCTGAATGCAAATATTGACATCACTGGCTTTTATACATTTTATTGGGACGGAAAAATTTTATTTGCTTTTGATAAATTAAAAAGGCAAACAGGCTGTCCTAAATAATATGTTTGCTCTTATGATTTGAATTTCGAGGAATTTAACCATAATTTGCTGGCATTGAATTTAATTTTTCTGAATAGGCATGATGACAGTCACTACGAATAACTAAAATAATCATTTGAAATATTTGTACAGATTACAAACATTCTAAATCAATCACTTATTTTTACATCACAATTATTGTGATTATATTTATTTCGGGAAAAATATGATTACCAAATATGAAAATCCGCCGTCCTAACTAAAGCACTGATCACAAATGTGTGACGTCAACCTTTTGTATATTGTTCGAACTTTCATCGTATTTTCTGGTTTTGCTTCTTTTTTTAATTTAACATATACTGCGTCAACCGGGTTATTGGCAGAGTAGTTACAAGGATAACAGTGGAATTACGAATTGTACATATTTATGGTTTTTAGAAAAGGAATCGTTAATTTGGTATCTGAGAGCTAACTCTAACGTGTTGGGGATCCTATGTTGTCTTCGTTGGTTTGCAAACTGAGGAAATTCTAGAATAACATGTTTGATAGACATATTTTCATTACATTGGGCACATTGGGGCGGGTCTTCTTCACTTATCAGGAATTTGTGCGTTATGGCTGTGTTTCCAATCCTTAATCGGGTAGCTTTAATTTGTTCAGCTCTTGAAGTCGGTAGGGAAGGGGCTTCTCTAAAATTTGTCACTAATTCGTGATTTTTGTTCTGGATCACAAGGCTCCATTTATCTTACCACTTATCCATAACAAAATTCTTGACAGTTACCTTATGGTCTTGATGTGACTATTGCTGACTGATTTTTGAGCTGAGCTTACCCTTCGTTACCCTGTATACCGGTATGTGATGGTACTCATAAGAAAGATACATTTCTACCATCTGACTGGAATTTGAAATTTGGTCCTTGATTTTGAGAATGACTTTGGTTTTGAAAATTGAATAGATGAGGCTTTTACTTGATGTAGATCCATACTAAATGATGAAATGAAACAATTTGATTGGTTAAAATCTACATTATATTAAAATTAAAGTTGTGACGCTCTTCGCTAACACAGCAGCTTTCTCAAACGAATTTTAACAAATCAAATTGTTTCATTTCATCATTTACTTTGGTTTTGCTTCGTTTAAATGATATTCACTCATTATAGAATTCATAATCATCACACAAAATAATTCTAACGGGGTGTGATGATAGATGTGAGTTTTGAAAAATCTCAATTGCACACAAAATACTCTACTTTTTAAATTAATAGTTTGTGAAAACGAATGTCATTAGTAAGATATTATTAATATATTGTATTTTTTAATGCATTGCTATTTTGAAGCATTGGACTTCATTCTACACCTGTTGAACCATATTACTATTCAGCAATACGTTTTTGTGGCTCATTCACTGTAATTTTGGGAGGAAAAAAATTACTGATCATAGCAATGTTACCTACATAATGCAATCTGTATGTTTGCAAATTTAATTATTCTAGTGCTAAATAATGAGCAACCAATAAAACACCTTCAACTCAAAGTGTATGCAAGATAATTTGCTGTTATTTTGTTCCTGGAATTGATTACAACTATTTTAATAACAAAAAAATACTCACACTATTAAAAGTTATGGTAGGAAAAGTTACGTAGGTACATATTATCCTAAATGTGCTCCGTCCTATAGAATGATTTGTAAGTGGTTCTTTTCTTTTAAAAGTGGCCTTATGTACACGGATGATGCTGAACGTCCAGGAACATCATTTACTGTAACCGCGATCGTCGAATGAAAGAAAGTACGTGAGACAGCTGATGAAAAAAAAATTCCGCCGAACGGGTATGCAATATTTGGCATGAAAGGTTACATGAAAAAGGTATCTGCAAGGTGGGTGCCGCGATTTCTTGATGCTGATCAAAAGTTCGCTCGCATATCTTCAAACGTAATCCAAGTGAATTTTTCCGTCCATATGTCACAGTAGATGAAGCTTGGGTAAATCATTATACCCAAAAAACCAAAATACAGTCGAAACAATGGATTTCATCCGATGTACGTGTTCTCAAAAAAGCAAAACCATTTTTTCGGGCATGGCCAAAGGTGTAATCTTTATTGATTATTTAGAAAAAGGGAAAACGATAGCTATACTAATTTGATGACACGATTTGATGTCGAACTTAAGAAAAAACGACCGCATTTGTTGAAGAAAAGATTTTTGTTCCACCACAACAATGCTCCTGCCCATTCAGCCGCTATTGATGAAGAAAAATTACCCGAACTGCGTTCCGATTTATTGCCTTATCTACCATATTTACCTGATCTGGCTACCTTCGATTATTTGCTGTTTCCAAACTTGGAAAAATGACTTTGTGCAAGGCGATTTAGGACAAATGAAGAGATGATTGCAGAGACAAACTTCCGAAAGAATATTTTTTGGATGGATTGAAAAAATTTGAAACTCGCTGGACTGTGTGTGGAGTATGTGGAGTTGAAAAGAGATTATGTTGAAAAATAAAATATTCTTTTT
>CAJUYH010004723.1:0-25955 GCA_910591685.1 Galerucella tenella | reverse complement strand
TTGCTGTATTACGTCGCTGTGAAACAGTAAAACAAAATAATTTTTTATAATAAAAAAACGTTTGTTTACTTGAATTTTTTGGCTTTTGGAGGCCCCCTTGAGCCGGAGGCCCTCGGCGATCGCCGATCAGCCGCCCTGGCCAGACCGGGCCTGTACATGTAGGGTCACCACATGCTAGGGTGACAGAGGAGCAAAGGGGTTTACAATTTTGTAATGTCACAAAGTCAAATCATTAAAAAATATCACTTCAGCCAGTACTACATGATGTATAACTTCATCTGCTTAAGCCAGGTTTGTAGTGAGTGGTAGATCCCTTCGCCTAGACCAATAGCGTAAATTTCCGCCTAAAATTCTGTTGCAAAATATCCTAGGAAGGTTCTATGTATGCGACCATATAATCCTACACCAGAGCCTGGGGGATTTTTCAGCGTGTACCAAGAGATATCTACTCGTAGTAGCTCCTCCTAACGGGGGATTGAGTTATCTCTATACGAAATTAGAGCATTGTCAGAGGTCATTCCCAAATGACCCTCAGTGTACACTAGCAATCTGCTACGCTCCGTATTGGTCTGCTTTGTGCTTTTGGAAATATCCGCAATCCTATATATTGTCCATCTAGCCTAGGAAAGATTACCTTGGCTGCTGACGATGTGTAATTGCCAGTCTGTTACCAGATAGGTTTGTTTGGTGCCATCAGCTTTGAAGGTTTGACCAAGATTTTCCACAGAATCAACGACATGTCCAAAAAGATAGAGCCTGGCCTTGTGAATAACTTTTCCCAAGTAAGCTCTGCTGCCGCAAAGGGTACGACACCTACCTGAACCTACCGTCAAAAATGATAAATTGGAATGGGGAAAACAGATCAAATCGCCATTAGAGTAAGTGTATAGTGGATGTAGAATAGTTTGGTGCAGACTTTGTATCAGAATTCTTAGTTAGACTCTAACAATGATCAGTTGATATTGCTCTGTGCCCATTCCGCTGACAGCTTTGACATAAGCTGCAGCCGCTTCAGCGTGCAATATAATAGTCGCGTCAATGAAGCCTTCTTTGCTTCGGAAGTCCTCAAGAACAGCTCCGATTTTGATGAATTTTTTTTTTAATTTTGTTTTTTTATATTATTTAAAATCAGAAACCTCTTAGAGCGGGGACGGAACTATTTATATTGTTTAAACAATATCAACGATATTTATATAAAAAATTCAGTTTGGTCTCTATTTTTTTGTAAAAAAATCTCCATCTTATTGTTACAAATAGTTGTTACAAAAAAGTTTTCAACAATAATTTAATATTGAAACCAAGAAAATAATTAATAATAAAATCAGAGGTTTTAACTTCAAAGATATGAAAATGACCACGAAAGATACTGTTAAATCTTTATTGATCATGAGCAGTAAAATCAAAGTTAATAATACTGCAATCGCTATAGATCCAAATTTAATTTTCCAACGTTTATGCTTTTTAAGAAAAAGTAATGATGAACTTCGCAAATATTTTGACTACGAGCTGGCTCCCTATCCTCTTTCACTGTTTGATAACGCTGGAATGAGGAAAACGACCAAATCAACATTATATGATGCCTTTGTACAATGCCAAACGGATGTTAGTGATGTTACAAAATTTTTTCATGTTATTGATGGTGGTATGCTACTTCATAGATTAAAATGGGAAGAAAATAAAAAATTTTCAGATATTTTGTCAACAGTATATTAGATATTTACGTAATAATTATGGCACTGATGTTAAAGTTGTATTTGATGGATATAGTAATGATGGAACTGAAGTGTCTGAGAGAAATCGTAGATATATCGGCAATACTTCCATTGATTATTTATTTGAAGAAGACATGCCTTTAAACACAACGAAAGAGAAACTTTTAAGTAATAGCAAAAATAAAAATAGGTTTATTAATCTTCTCTGCAAAAAACTAGGCGAAAATAATATTCAGTGAAGTCAAGCCGAAAGTGATGCTGATCGATTAATTGTGCAATCTGCTATAGATTGTTCCTCTCTTCAAGTAGTTGTTGTAGCTGAAGATATTGATGTTTTATTGATGGCTTCAGCACCTGATGATGAAGAAATGTTTTTTTAAACCACTAAAAAATAATATCTTAATTGCAACGAGTTTACTCAACAAAAACAATATTAGAGAAATATCCAAATATTAAGAAAACCCATCTGTTTTTTATTCATGCATTCACTGGATCAAAAATTACATGCAGCAGCTGAAAATTTTATGGTTGAAGAGCAAAATGAAGAAGTGCTTTTTAATGATGGTATTGATTGTATTCTAGCAATGTATGGTGTTAAAACTGCGAAATGCCTGAATGAACTGCGATATAAACGTTTCATAGCATTAGCTTCAAAAAATAAAAGCGTGCAACTTCCTTACCTCCGACAGAAGATGCAGCAAAACAACATATTAAAAGAGTCTACTTACAAGTTCAGCAATGGAAAAATAATTCATCGATACCACCTGAAAAATGGGGTTGGCGAAAAGAGAATTATTTAAAACCAATCAAAATGACACAACCAGCAGCACCTGACAACGTTTTAAAATTGATATTTTGCTCTTGCAAAACAGGATGCGGTTCAGCGTGTGGTTGCAGAAAAAGTGGTCTCCATTGCTCCCCAGCCTGCATAGTTTGCAGTGGAAATGACTGCAGTAACCACCCACCACTTGAAGAAGACGAAGAAGTCTCCGAAACGCGAAATGAGAATGAAAATTAAATGTACTTTTTTTGTATATAAAATAATGAATTTTCTATGGTCAATAAAAAATTTATATTTTGGTCCACAAATTAATTCCATGTCATTACTACACAGAACAAACTTATAGATAATTGTTTATAACATTCATTAATATATTGACAAGTTTTTAATGGATATTGTATAGTAGAATTTTTTTTGTGCATAAATATCACAGATATTGTTCAAACAAGATAAATAGTTCCGTCCCAACTCCAAGAGGTTTCTGATTTTAAAGAATATATAAAAACAAAATTAAAAAAAAACATCAAAATCGGAGCTGTTCTTGAGGACTTCCAAAGATTGCCTGTTTTATTTATTCATTGACTCCACTATAAGGCTGGTTTCACAGTCGAGCTCGCTTGTAAATTCACAAAAGCGTTTTAAAGCAAAAGACTTGTAGGGAATTTCCCTGTATTTTTTCAAATAAGGTACCATTATTCACGTTCCTGGAATCTAGTTCTATATATAGAGTTTGCTAGTCCTAGGGGCCTGGCCTGAGCTTGAGGCACTGCCCTGTATTATAGCCCTCCGGTAGCTACGCCACTGACTATAAAGTATTAAACTTTAAGGGGGGGGGCTTCATGCAAATATGGTATAAGTTTAGAAGGGACCAGATTTCTTAATACTCGTGTGACGAGTAGAATTTAAGTTTTTTTTCGGTCCCCCTGTGTTCCCTTTAATAAAGTGTTACTTTTCTATATTCTTAAGCGAATATTAAAGTTTTTGAAATTGAAGATTTTCATTAGGACGACTTGGCAACACTGATCGCCGTCGATCTAACGCTTTCGACGCGAACAGCCTACGATCGTCGCTTTATCAAAATAATTCGCGGCGGTCTGCGTTGCAGCTTGCAGTGCATTGCACGTCAACAAATAATTGACGATCAACAAATAATCGCCAAGTTTTTGTCATCAACTCGTCGCTACGGTAACTTGATATCCCTGCGGTGTATAACAAGTGAGAAGATCAAGTACTTCACAAAGAGCTCGTGAATATCTTTGTTTTGTATCGTTAAACGCGTTTAATATCAAGTTAACAGTACATTAGATTCGTGTTGAGGAAGGAAGTGTTTAGTGAACTGGAAAATATTGGTTTTTAATTAATGGTGAGTGTGTGATTTTATTTAATAACACCGATAACGGTTTATTTATTACGTTTTGATCATATTTTAATGGAAATTTAATTATTAATAATTATTATGATGAATATTAATAAAAATCTCAACAAAAATATTATTTAAAACTTATTTTCTAATGTTCTTATTGTCGTATTTATTAAAAAATTTGAAACCAAAAATTCAATTACCAAAAAAAACATAAGATTATTTAATTAAAAATTTAAACCCTGCTTAAAAACGTAGTTTCATAAATATTTAGCTAAAATTTTCCGAAGCTTTTGACAGTTTTTATGTAAAACCAAAAATTTTGCATCTGACAACTTTTCAGTTTGTTTATTTTATTTGTTATATTAAAAATCGATTAACACTGATGTGTGCGATCGCCCTTTGTTACCAAATTCAGATGAAGATAAATATGGAAATGGGGTTGTTTTATTTGTGCGACGTTTTCCTGTAACCAGGCAAATTTTACTAGGAACTAGGGCAGGTGCAAATCGACAATAAGGGTTAGCGTGTGTATTTTTCAAAGGGACTCTCGAAGTAGGATTTCCTTTGTTTATATTTATTGGGGAATTGAAAATATGGTGGTGATAGGGTTGAGTCATGCAAATGTCCACTATCGTTTAGGGTGGGAATATCTGTCTCTCGCTTTGAACGTATACCACGTCCCTAACATTTAATACATATCTATTCCTGTTAACTGAAAACAAGGTTTAAAGTAAGGACAATTTATCCCTTAGATTCGAAATATATATGCGAGGATCATGTAAGTAAATAGGTACATGAATGAACACGAAAAATTTAATAAACTGATAATTTTTTGACGTTTTTCGAAACCAATAGATATTTTCAATTTCAGTAATAATTCATATACGTTCTTGCCAATCAAAACATTATTATAGTGGTAATAATCTACTTACATATTCCAGAGATTTTTTTTTGACAGCTCCAATAACCAATAAAATTTCCTTATTTTTTATCATATGAACAATTTCACCCAATCATGTCAACATTACACTGATAACAGACCATGGGTTGTTTTCACGTTGCTATGGACACATACCTATTGATTTATTTCGATTTTGAAGTTTCAAATATTTAATATTTGGAAATGTCACTATTTGGTTGTAATTCTATAGTTGGTTGAAAATTTTCTATTCGAATAACCCTCGGACATTGATAAATGCTCAAAAATTGTATGACAACTTTCTCAAGCTTGTTGCTTGTATAGGCAACAGACCTCCGCCTACGGCGTCGGTCTGTTTCCAAGCAACAAGCTATCGAAATCTGTCATAAAATTTTTTCGAACAATTATCAATGTCCTTGGGTTATTACTACTGAAAATTTTTTGACAATTCCAAAAACCATTCAAATTTCCTCATTTTATATCATATGAACAATCTCAGCCAATCATGTCAACATTACACTGAAAACAGACCATGGGCAATTTTCACACGTTGCTATGGATACATATTGATTTATTTCGATTTTGAAGTTTCGAATATTTAATATTTCGAAATGTCACGATTTGGTTGTAATACTGGAACAAAAAATTTTCTATCCGAATAACCCTCGGACATTGATAAATGCTCAAAAATTTTATGACAACTTTCTCAAGCTTGTTGCTTGTAGGCAACAGACCTCCGCCTACGGCGTCGGTCTGTTTCCAAGCAACAAGCTTTCGAAATCTGTCATAAGATTTTTTCGAACAATTATCAATGTCCTTGGGTTATTACTACTGAATATTACTCTCATATATAAAAAATATCATATGAGGCGGGATCTTATCGGCGAAAAGATCCCGCTAACTATCGATAAGATCCCGCTAGCTATCGAAAATTTCCATGTAGGTCCGTAACTATAGTAACGAGTGTTACAATTGCGAATTTGTCATTGTGACACATGCCAAATTTTAAAATTCGTTGAAATGTCGCGATTTGGACAAGATTCTTTAAGTTCTATTCAAGAAAAAGTGACACTCGTGCATCAAAATAAACCTTATAATTTTTTATTCAAGCATGTTGTCAATAGAAACTGCATTCAGTTATTTTCATATTTTGTTAAAAGAGCCCTCCTTCTTCGGAGTCGGGCTCTTTCGCCAAAATATGAAAATAAACTCGTGCAGTTATTAGACAACATGCTTTCATAAAAAATTATCGGTAATTTTGATGCACTTGTGTAATTACTTCCGATAAGAACCCCATGGGTAATAATCATCAATTATCATTTCAGTCTTAGCGTTTCCAAGGTAATTTAAAAATATTTCCTGTGAATAAGTGAACTTGTCAATTTGACAATAATAAAAAATGTGTCGGTTTCAAGATTTGGATAAAAAATTATCTTACCGATAATTTTTTACTGAATATAGTAACCAATCAAATTACTTAATTTTAAGTCATTTGTCAAATTTGATCCAATCACCACAGGATTACAGCGATAATATCCTACATGTGTTTTTTTTAGTTTGGTGTTTATTTTTTATTAAGAATGCATGCTGCTTTGTGGTACCAAGCAGGACGCTTTCGAAATCTATGACAAAATTATTGCAAATTATTAATGTTCTTGGTATATTTCAGCTGAAAATCACCTTGACTCCAGTGTGGATACTCCTAGTGTTCTAACTACAACCTATTCAGCCAATCCGTTCCCTGTATTAGCTCACACAGGTTCTTTGCTGGTTGGTTGTAGAAGTCTTCTGGAATCATTTGGGTTCTGCCATACAGTTTCTGCCTTCCGTGGTCCAGCGACTCACAGTTGCATAGTAATGCAGAGCTGTTTCGGTATCCTCTTTGCATCTTCTGCATATAAGGTCTCCGTTATACAGCCCTATTTTGTTTAGGTGCTCCTTTGTGGAAAGTGTCCCGTAAGTAGCCCCGTTATAGTGCGTAGTTTGTTCCTGCTCATTGAGAGCAGTTCTTTCGCTACTTTTTCTGATGGTTCTTTTATGAATTTCTTCCCATGTATTTGCCTGGGCGTATTCTTCCAGTGTTTATTGTGTTGTTCTTTCACCCACCCTTTTAACCATGACCTCGTTAAATATCTGGCGATGCCCACAGCAGGTTCGGGTCCGTTCATCAGAGTTGACGATCCTACTCTTGCGAGTTCGTCAGCTTTTTCATTACCTGCGATTCCTTTGTTACCTGGGACCCACTCCAGGGTTACACTGTTCCGAGTCTCCAGTCTTCTAAGTTCTTCGCCGCATTCCCATACTAGCCGAGATGTCACCCTATAGCTCTGAAGTGCTTTAAGGGCAACTTGACTGTCACTGTAGATCCTGATATGCCTGTTGTTGTAGGCTCTCATATTATTTGCCCTTGCACATGCAAGTATTGCATAGACCTCTGCTTGAAATACCGAGGCGTATTTTCCTAGCAAGACGATTCCTTCATATTTGCTCGTCTTGCTCCGGTGCCGAGCTCATTTTTTGATCCGTCTATATACCAGATCAGTTCATTCGCTCTACTAAGTGGTGGTGCATTTTCTTCCTCAAGCTCCTTTCGATCTTTGATAACAATCTCGAAGTTCTTGCGAAAGATATATCTGGTAGTCATGTGGTCTGTTGGCATTTTGAAAATGTCATTATCCACATGCCTTATCTCTGTGTGTCCTCTCCCATGTGCCACGTCATAGTCTGATGCTTTTTCCAGTCAGGTTAGTGCTGCCCTTGCTTCGCACATTATGACACAATGTAGCGAAGGAAGGTCTAGCATTGTCTCCATTGCCTCCTCATTGCCCCTGTAATACCAATGCATGCAAGTCTTTGGACCTTGCTTAGTTTTAGCATAGCAGAGGATTGTCTGATCTTTGGCCACCATACCAGGGATGCATATGTGATCCTGGGAATGACAACCATTTTGTACAGCTGGGTCTAAGACCCCATTTAGTGCCGTAAGTGCGTCTGGCAACCATGAAGGTCACCTCTGCTTTCTTGATCACGTGCTGAAGGTGTCGGTTCCAAGTTAAGCCTGGGTCTAGGATAACCCCAAGATATTTTACTTCATCCGACAATCGGTTCACTTTGAAGCGTCAAAGGGCCAAGTCCTTCCCTTTTCCTTCTTCTGGTGAACGCAATTATCTGTGTTTTTGAAGGACTAATGCGTAGCCCTTCTTTTACAGTCCAGCCTGTTACTACATTTAAAGCCATATGGAGTCTGTCTCTGGTTGTACTGTTGTATTTACCTTGGGATAGAATTACCAGGTCGTCTGCATATCCTATGGTGTTGAATCCTTCTCTGTAGGGTTCTGAGGAGCCCGTCCATGACCAGATTCCACAGCAGCGGGGATAGTACTCCCCCCTGCGGACAACCCCTGGTTGCACGTATGGCCATTGTCTCCCCCATCAGAGTTGTTTCTATGAGCCTACTTCTGAGAATGCAGTCTATCCACCTGCAGCTCGTGGCATCGATCCCAGAATTCCTCGTCGCCTTAGCTATATGTACCTTTGTATCTATTATATTTTTTCATATGTAGATAGAAAAAAATGGTTAACCGCTAACTGATGTTCGATTCAAAGTTTTTTTTTAATAAAAACTAGTGGCGCTCTTTGTGTCCTGTTGTTATTTCAGCTAGACAATAACCTTCGTAGCTTCATTTTTTTATTCATAAATGCCCAACGCATTGAGTAAATTATGTTTCAGGAATGATACTGAAACGTTTAAATAAAAATACAAAAAACATTGTGGTGTAATTTCCTAATAAACTGACGAAAAAATTACTGGGCCTTAAGGCTGCACAATTTGGCAATGGCGGAACTTTTGAATATCAATTTCTTAATTCACACCTTATCAATGATGGAAGAATCATATAATGTAAACTAGTTATGTAAGAGAATAAGATAGACACACAGATTATTACCTGCATATAACCCTCAAAGTTGTTTAACGTCGGTCTATTTCTGCGACTGAGGCTAATCACCGACGCCGGGAGCACTCTACCCCTAACCGGAAATTTTGGCGAACCCACTAGTGTTCCAACCAGTGGTAGCGTTCTTTAACGAGCTCAACATGGACTCGGGACCTCGGTTTTACGTCTCCTCCGAAAGACGGCATATCTACATTATACCTCGTGCTCATTGGTATAATGCCTGCGAGCTGTGATATGCTACTCACCCTAGTAGTCTAAAGTGCACCCTAGTAGTCTAAAGTGTTTCGCTGCAGGCTGTACGGGCCCTATACGATGGTTTTCCCTGTCATGGTAATCCATCCAAGTACTAACCATGTCCGACCTTGCTTGACTGTAATTATCGCATCAGAATGCGTTCCACTACAGTGCTGGGTCGTCGCCCGGAAATAGTTTTGAAGTTAAAATATACAAAAAGTTGATGAAAAAACATATTTCATTCTATCTACTTTGGCTCCTTAAAAATCACAATGATAAATAAAATAAAAAATAAAAATACAAAATGGCAAAAAAAATATATGGTAAACACCGATATTTCTCAACACCTGGTGTAAACCTCAACGACACAATTTTTCGGTTTCTTCATTACTTTTTAACAATTAATTCTGTTTTAAAGAACTTACGTTTTTATACCATTTTGACCTCAAAATTTTTAATTAAATCTAAATTAATTTTTGAATAAACTTGAAATTAGAATAAAGTCGCTAACAAAAAAGCTATTTTTAATGTAACGAAGGCGCTCTGAATTTTTTATCGGCAGCTACTTGCTGAAGTCGGCTTATCATAAGAATAAAAAAGCACCCAATTTTTTTGTCAACCATTTCATTTTAAGCGTATTAAAAAATATTAAATTATTTCTGCTCTTGAAAATTGTTTTTTACTTTTCGTCTCAGACCTTCTATATAAAAGTTAGTTTTTTTTTCGAAATCTCAAATATAGCAGAACGGGTATCAGGGTCTTTAAATAATAAGTATTGAGTGACAGCAAGATGTTATAACCACGACATACAGATTGCGAAAAAGCTTTTCGAACCTTGCGATTTACAACAAGGAAAATATGAGTAAAACAGCTCCAGAGGCTGGCCGAATGTTCATTGCCCCCTATTTTAACACCCTCACTCCTTCCATGTTGGAACATACTGAATACCACCAACTAGTAAATTCTCTCTGTAAAGGACACTGTTGCAGGATGGAAGTGTTTAGTTTTACCTAATAGTGCATGAGCTCGAAAAAAAGTCAACGATAACGAGACAAAAATATCATTTGTACAAATTAATCTGCGCTTCTGGCAACAGCGGTTAAAATAGGAGGCACTGAACATTCGGCCAGCCTCTGGAACTAAATACACGCTCTCGCTGACCCCGCACAATTATTCTTTCTCTCTCTTTCAAGCTGTTTTTTTCATATTTTCCTTGTCGTACTTGTGTAAATCGCACGGTTCGAAAACTTTTTCGCAATCTGCAGATAAGTAAGTACGATCAAGGGAGTGATTTGTACCGGCGAAATGTTGATGTGTTATTTTGAATGCAAACGTAAAGCAGATAGTCAGTTGTGCGAATCAGACTGACGTTAAAATCTCGCATATACTTTCAGCGCATATCTGGTTTGTTAGAAACTGCTCAAGTTCTGTGGCGGCTCCTCGAAGGAGGCTCAGCCTCCACCACAATTTATCCATCAAATAGCACCAGAAATATTTTGTTGATTATTCATCATTTTTTATCTAATTTTTTTTTTATTTCACAATTAATTCCCCGAATTCTCGAAACACGTGTTGCTCAACACAGTTGCCGTTTTTTCTACCAGTCCAATTGCTAATGAGGTAAAAAATAGAGGAAATGGCAACACTCTCAGGAGGCTAGCTTCTAGAGGTTGCGATGTTTATACGAACTACAGAATACAGAATACGAGCGTGGGTTCGTGCGTGCTTGTTTTGTTTTAGATTTTAGATGATTAGCAGCGATAATTAAGTTTTTTTTGATACCTACTTTTAAATTAATATTTTATGAAAAAGATGTTATTTTTCAAATTTTACAACATAAATTCACTGATATAATTTATTCAAGAGAGCGTTTGAAGTATCTCATTGATAAAATTTAATGTTTCCGTAATACAGAATTTCATTTTATTTTATTTGAAAATTTTTCCACTGATGATGGGAGGAAAGGGAGGAAAACATATAATTTGGTAAACATGAAACTACATTATAAACAACTTTTTCATGAAATTTTAAATACTATCAAAGGTCAAATTGAGATTCGATTTTCCGAATTACATGAATTGAGGTTTTTCGACTTGGCGAATAAAAGCTTATTCGAATGTTTTTCAAAAGAGTTTTCCAATACACTTTTAGATAACTTGGTTCTAAAATATAAAGTTTTTGATAAAATATCACCGCACAATGAATTATGCGAACAAAAAAAAAATTGGCAAGAGAAACTCTATACCTCCACGTTTTTTTTGCTGAGCAACAACTAATTTTTGTCACTGAAGTAGATGGCACGGTTGCTGCGCGAAGGTTAAATTAACTGGCTGGATAGAGTATATTTTTATGTCCAGCCTCCTCTCTTAAAAAGTTCACGAGCCACCACTGCTCAAGTTATCTCACAAAAGACATAAACCTGTCCGTCATTGTGTGCGTCGAAATCAATCTTGATCGGCTCTATCTTGCAGATATACCAATCCCGTTTAACTTTGAAGTGTAATTCAATGTCCTTCATGGTATATGGCAAGGGAAGTAGTGGTTTCTTCTTAGTTAACGGTTTTTGTTCTTTGTTTGTTACAATAGTCAGCATAGGAGGATAGGCATAGTATATAGATATATTGTAAAAGTATATTGTGAACACTACATTGACCAAGCAAGTACTCTCCATTCACGGCCCTAATCAAATTGATGGTTACTTACTTTAGTAATGGATACCTCTTTTACAACATTCACAGTAATTGAGTAACTGAATTTATAAAGTTAGACTGTTCCATTGTAGAAATGTGAAAAGAATTTTATATCTAGAATCAATTTTTGCAATTTTACTGAGTCACACGCTTTGTTATAGAACACCTGTTGATGATATCAAACAAAAATAATACCATAAATATTACACGAAAAATGACAAGTATTAACCTACCATTTGAAAGGAATGTCACGTTGTGAATACCGTATACTGTAGTTCTAAATTTGAGCACATCAATGTTCTTTCGAGTAGAAATTTTCAGTTTAATATGACCTATTTCGTTTTGTTTGTTCATTTCTTGTTGGCGCGTGTTACGATTCTATCATATATCAGAGAAATAAACAATACATATAGCTCGTTGTATTTTAATATTTTAATAATAGTACCATATTTTAAACTCACGGAATTTAACCATATGCTAACGGTCGTTCACCTGAAACAAAAAGCCAAACACGATGTTTTCTATTACCGATCCGATGATAGGCACTTATAATAAAAACATGTATTTTGTAACAAGAATTAATTTTAGTAGAATTTGAGCTCACTTCAATTTTTTTCTATAGGCGTTGTTTACGACAATCATAACAGTACCTACTTTTAAAAAAAATTTCCAACCCATCTACATGGTTCACGCTTTTCGATGCTGTCAATTATAATCTATAAAATATCTTACGGTATTTTTCTACCGTATCTTTATTATAAATGGTAACGAATAAATGGTTTTTACTGCTTTAATTTTTTTTAGAATGACATTAAACAATTATTCTCATACGCAGAACCAATATTATAAAGTTTTATACAGAAATTACTTTATATCTACCTTACGAAATAATCATTAATTCAGCTATTTGAATTTTATTTCGGTGGCATGAAACGATGGTCACGATTTTTCATGAGATGATTCCTAAGATTATCGCTGTATAGGTAGATTGAATCAATTATCTAGATTATGTAACAAGAACTCGAAGCTCCATCTTGTTTTGTGCGAAATATTAATGTGTACTTACATTAAATCAGTTGATGTTGATGGCTACGCAACAACAATTAGAAATATATTATGTATAACAACATTTTGTTGTACCTAGGTACAGAGCTGCGGCGACTACAGAATGCGAATACAATTTATAATTAATAAGTTTTCAACAGTGACAAACTTATACCTCAGCATAATAATTAGCCTGTTTAATTAAATCTATGTAACGAAATATAAAATTATCATTAAAACCGAATAATTAGACCCATTTTAGAAAAGAAATATTTGTTGATTTCTTATATATATTATTACTTCTTAATAGAAACAAAATACAATATAATTGGCACGAACAATAATGAAATGATAATAGAAAAAATATAGTTAAAAGTACAAAAGGTAGAAGTCTTATTCAAAATACATATTAGCCTCCATGAGAACTATGGTTTCAAAATTTCTGAGCTATGACTCCAACCTGGGGCCGTATTTTCAACTAGTGAGCTTTTGATGCCTGTCCGCACTCCGAGAGATTCGAAAATTTTGGTATTCTTGACTCGTGAACATTGATACGTATACGTTTTCAAAACGAGTGTATATAGCGAGCGCTTTGTATCGTTCGTTTTATAGTTTTCTTGACGTCTGTTGATAATAATATATTTTTTTATTGGTGAACCATTTTACCTATTTAAAGCACGCCTCAGCGTGTTTAAATCGAACTTTAAAAAACGCGCGTGTTTTAAAGTTACCGTGGCAACATCAACAACTCTAGAAACGAAGTCTTATATGGTCTAAATCATGTCTAAGTGACAATTTTTTTATTATTGATCTGACAGGAGTAGTTTGTAACGTCAAAACTCTTATTCGAACAATATTTAACAATGTCAAATTTATAATTTAAAATAAATAATAAGGTTGAACTTCCATTAAAATACAAATTAGTCTATGTTTTCCTCATTTCCATGACAACGCAAGATATACATCATATACATCATATACATCATAGATAAAAAATTCTTATAGATGGGAAACTGACACGTGGCGCCCTCTGTTTGTACGGGTGGCGCCACCTTGAGAGTCCCGTCAGTACCTCTAACACAAATCAGATGGTTGTGAACTTCGCTAACAGCCGAAAAAGAAGATTCCTGTAATTTTACAGTTTTTGGCGGCATATTCAAAATTACTGTATTTTCACTTTTATTACTTTTTTGATATTTCATTCAAAGTTACTTAACATTAGATTGATATAACAATAATAACAATCGAATAGTCAAGTAAAATCAAATGAAGTGTCAAAAAATGGACCATAATGCCTGAAGTGAGAAAAATAAAGCAATAATCATCAAGTTTATATATTTTTTGCGCGATCGATCTTTTTTGTTTATTTACAGCATCGGTTGGTAGGTCGGTAGGTTGTGTTTACTGGTTTCTATGTTTAACACGTCGGTAAGTGGTTTACTTACGGTTCAGACGTCGGTAAGTAAACTACGTCTTAGCCCTACATACATTTAAGTGGTCCTAAATAATATACTACTTCATTCATTACACAAAAGAAACAAAAAAAATAGGAAGATTGATATTTTTTATTGAACAGAATCGAACAGAACAATATAAAAAGTAATAAATAGCATGAAAACAATTTCACTAAAATGCAAATTATATTTTAAACTGATCGAGAAGTATAAATGCCACTTTTGACATTTCGTTCATTTCGAAGAAATTTAAATTATTTTATTCGAAATTCGAATATTTCAATACGATCGCGCAAAAAATGGTATAAACATTTCGAACGTTAAGGGTAACATTGCTGTCGACCGGTAAACAACCCTTACCGCTCTTGATACTTAATATACTATTATTGAATAAAAAAAGTATACCTACAATAAATGAAACGTTTTTCACCTATTTCAATAACAAACATGAAGAAAAATGAATATTCAACAACAATGCTGAGAAGTTCAAAGCTGTAGCTGTAGCTGGGAGAATAACTACTTCTGTCACTTTTCATTTAATAAAACGGTTTTTTTTAAGATAGAGCTTACCGGGTGCACCTCACATTACAGTCCTTTCACAATACATATCCTCGACATTGTCTCTTAAAGTAAAAGTCCCACTATAAACAATAAAAACCAACTACGAATACTTAACACACACACACACACACACAAATAACCAAAATAGTTTTTAAAAACGAAAACCGGGAAACTCTCGATACACGTTGTAAAACGTTGATCTGCAGCTTTAATTTTCAAAAATATTTTTAAAAAGTGTAAGACGAAGTGGTACGGTAAATGTTGATAGATGCAATGGAAGATGCTCCAGTTTGGAGTGTATTCTAAAGATATTCTTAATAACTATTCAATTTGTTATAGTTGTTGGTGTCTTTGCGGTTCTTTGCAAGTATTAAATTTATTTCTGTTCATTTGCTTTCGGCTTATTTGAATATAAAGTTGAAAATGTACCAGATGGAAGATCAGAGCTTTTTTCAGATTCATGATAAGGTAATTTGAATTTTTTAACACGATGTGATAGTTTTTTGTAAATCACACATGAGGATAATCTTTCACTTTGCCAGTTGTCAGTTGACAAAACGTAATTTACGAACCAATTTCTGTAATTAGTGAGATGTTGCAGTGATGCAGGATGTTATGATCGTACATTATGAAACGTATACGTTCCAAAAAACGAATGGTCGTCGAGAATATCCCTCTTCAAAAAAGTACTCGCACATTAAATATTCGTTTTGATGCGTATACGTCAAAAAACTCACTTTTCGAGAATACGGCCCCTGCGCGTTGTTTGTAGGAGAGTAATCATAGAATTGTAATCAAGACTACTTTTTGTAATCATTACTACTTTTTCTTATATAGTAAGATCCCAGAGCGATCTGACATAAATTATTTTCACATAGATGAAAACTTAGGTTCTCAGTAGCGTCTAATGTGTTTTGAAAATACCTGCGTGTTTGTGGAGTTTGCCTTTTGACTATAAATAAGAGTGAGACTTAACTTAAATTTGTATGGCTGGTTTTTATATATATTTCCTATTTTTCTGAAGTAGTATAGTCATTAAAAAAGATACAATTTGGTACTTTGTAATTTTTTTCGTATCTCCCGGGTTTTATTATATTTCAAAGAAAGGGTGAAAAATACGAAATTGCGAAAAATTGTTTTCTCTTTGAACTAATTAGTCAAACTTCTTGGATGTATTGATAATACATGTATAAAGAGAATTACAGAAGTGTGGATATCAATTTTAATTAGTTAGGGGGTTGTTTTCACTAATTTTTTCGTAGAAAAAAGTAGGTACCTCGGTAGGTACCGACCATGTTAGAGACTTTTTTTTTGAAATCTGAATAAATACTTAAAAAATTCCCGTTATTTGACTTGGTATCTTTGAAATTATGCATCTGACGAAAAAAAGCTAACCATTAACATGCCGTATCTCTGTTCACATACGTCGTAGAAGAATTATTAAAAAAGATTTTTATTTGTCTTTTCAAAAGCTGCGACTTTGCATACTATAGAAAATGAACCTTGAGCTATTCCTTATTTTCAAGTAAATCCATGCTGGACTTTTTCGATCCAAATTGCTTCATTTCCTCTACTAATATTATATATAGATTGTTCGTTTATAAACCTATGCTACTAACTTTTTCAAAATCATTACATATTTTTAATATTCCTCTCACCCCTTCTAATATCTTTCTACTTCTAATCTTGCGCCGCGCTGATAATATCAAAAGTCCAAATTGACTCACTCCTGTAAAATAATTCACCCTGTAATGGTTTTATAAATACGTGTCTTATCGGCTACAATATTGTCACGAAGGTTGACATTATTTGAATTGGTTGTTTAAGAAGTCAAACGCTATTTCCGTTTTAAAATAACAGGCTATTCATGATTAAGTTGATTGTTTATATATTGTGATAATATGGTAGTTTGGTTTTATTAAATAAACAAAAATAGTACAGTGACTGAACGACATAAAATACCCAAACTTACTATCAAAATCTGGAGACTTCGTCAACCTGAGCCCTTCGATGGGCGTGAAAAATAGTTTTTCGCCAATACCTGGCCAAATATGGTATTTACAAAAATGTTGATTGGATAAAAAGGAAGGTCAGTTCATGATCTACAAAAATGGTCGTTATGATGCTTTTGTAGCATTAATATTTTCTGAGAAAACGGGGGTTGGAAGATCCACAATTTTGAGACAAAAAAATATACCAGTTTCCGATCAAATTTGAAATCAAAAGGGCTTTAAATAGATTGATCTTCATGTTTCAAGCTATAAAAACCAATTGTAAATGGCGCCACGACTTGTCTGCCTCTAACCTGGTACAACAAAATAAGTTGTTCCAACCTGTTAAATTAATTAAATTTAGGAAAAATCCATTAAAACTTACCTTTTGCTCCAAAGCAAAAAATGAAATTAAGTAGTGAATAAAAGATTATTCTGTATCTTTTGAAAAAAGAATTGTTTTCATTATTTTTTCTTTATTGTTTATTATGTTTGTTCCCACTTTTTCAATAACTTTATCATATTTATCAAGTAAAAATAAATGGTTTTGACCTTATGAATTTAGGCTGTTTTTGCCAGAAACTGATTAAGAAAATAAACAGCAACAGGTAAAACGGAAAAATTTTTATCAATCATCTTAAAAACTAAATACTAATAATATCACGACACTAAAATTGAATATCCCAGTCTTCAGCACCACTGCTGTTGTCATTACTATCGATTTCAACCTCACCGGAACCAGTGCTTCTGGAAAAGATTGCAGGTTTTGATAGTACCGACCCTTTTCAGGATTTAGCAGACACTTTGCCATCTTACTAAGAGGAGGCATTGTCAATTCGTTGGAGCGTATTCCACTTTATGGAAAGCAAAGGTTAGCGAGAAATTTGGGACTATGGCTGTTTTTGTGAGCAACTTCCCGAATTGATTGACACGTCAGCCCCTTAACTTGAATTTTGGAAAAAGAGACTCGTGAACTAGACTATTTTTAAATGAGTACATAAAATACCCGTTTACCTATTTCCAATTTCCTTAGATCAAATAGTAACTCGTGTTGAAATTTTACTGATAAAGTAAAAGTAGGTAACTATGCAACACTTTCGTTGATATCGATGTTTATATATTAGCATCGCAATATTGAAACACGTGAAAAACATTTTACTACATGAAAGTTAAATGAGTGAAAAATATTTTAGTACATGAAAGTAAGTGCGTGTTTACGATAAGATTTGTTGCTACTTACCTAAATTTCGTTAGAAATTGTCGGTAGGCATATAGAATCGATTATACGGGGTATTCGTTCATCAAGTAACACATTAATTCATTATTAGCTAAATAAACAGTAACATGAAAAAGCCCCCCAAAAAGGCCGGTTAAAATCAACCTTAGTTTTAATGTTAATTATATCAATTTATTATTTGCGAAATACTTGAAGAAAAATAAGCGTACACTCTAACAAAAGCACACCAAAGAATATTCACACTGATGATTTTTCAAATTGTTCTCCATTAACCACTAGGTTAGGGTTAGGTTTGTGGTGAGTGGGTCTATAAGGCCCTCCAGTGCGACTCGCAAGAGTCTATTGTGGCTCACACCTATTCAGATTTCACCAAACAAATTCAGCTTCTTAACAAAACCGATTATTTTATTTGGTGAATGATATTTCAGGTCCGAGAGCGAGAGAGAGACCCTGCCAAACATCAGATACCTGATTCGAGCCGCGGCGGGGCAGGCACAAATTATATGCTCTGCTGTTTCATCATCTTCCAGACAAAGACGGCAAATCGGATCTTCCGACAGTCCAAGTTTTAGATGATGATTCAGATGACAGTGGCCTGTTAAAAGGCCTGTTAGACAACGTAGGTCATGCCTGCTATGGTCTAACATTTGTTTGGAGACATACTTCGAAGGATGTATAAAAGACTTTGAATGAACCAATCCTGGTAAATTATGCCAGAAGTCTAAAGCTCTTCTTGCTGTCCAGGTATTTAGTGTTTGTTTGACGAAACTTATTGCGATGCCAATTGTAGGTTCTGGTCCGATAGAAACACGTGCGGCACCCTCCCTTGCAAGAAAGTCTGCCTTCTCGTTTCCTTCCATGCCAGAATGGCCAGGGATCCAGACCAGCAATACTTTATTGAGTTCTCCTATTGAGGAGAGTCTTTTTTGGCAGTCTAAAACCAATTTCGACGTTACACGGCGAGAGCTAAGTGAAAGCCGCTTGGCTGTCCGAGAAAATTTTTATTGTTATATGTATGAGATTGGCTTGCTCCACTCTCTCCACACATGAAACAATGGCGTAAATTTCAGCCTGAAATACAGTTGCATGGGATCCTAGAGAGGTTGAAATTTCTGTCCTAGGTCTGCGCCCGTATACACCTGCATCAGAGCCTGAGGGTGTTTTTGAGTCGTCTATGTACCAACAGCTGTCTGCTCTTAATAGTTCATCCTTACTGAGGACCCATTCGTCTCTATTTAGAATTAGGACGGTGTAAGGTAGGTCGTAGTTTACTGTTGGAGGCATTATGTCAGAGGTCATTCCCAGAATACTGCATGTGACTTTCACTGTCCGCTAGTATTCTGCTTCCTTCTGCCTAAGCCTGATTTGTGCATTTAGAAATATGTACAATTCTGTATGCTGTCCATCTAGCCTCTCTTTCCAAAAATATATGGAGAGGAGGTAGGTCCAGAAAGATTTCTATGGCTGCTGCTAACCACTAACTAACGACTTAACCTGGTAATAAGTTTATCTTTTTTTTTATGTTAATTTTTGGTGCGTTCTATGTATGACTTGAACGTAGGTGGTTCAGTTTTGCTGTGGAGGCTGACAGTATAACCTTTTCCAACTCCTTCATCAGCTATTTTTTGACAAAATGTTCTTTGTATTTTCTTCCCATTTGGGTTGTTTTTGTCAATAACGGCTACCTTTAAATAATGGGTAGCTGCTTTTCGTGTAGCTTTTGCACCTAGACTCTTTCGGTGTTATATTACCCTCTTGCATCTTTTGGGGGATGAACTGCCCAAGGTTTTCGTATGTTGCGGGTGGGCTGCTTAGAGCTAAAAGTGACGCTTTTCTGTGCTTCTTCACTTCAGAATCCTAGCGCCCAGCACCTAGGAGATAGAAGATAGCCTGATAACCTAAAGTTCCTCCGAAAAAAGGACTAAAGGAGCTGCTAGTCTTTAAGACTCTCTTCCGGTACTAAGTAGAAGTAAGAGGGCACAATAGGTCTTTCTGCACTTAGTGATTATTACTCCAATATAAATACATACACAGGTGAGTGGTCTCGTCCAGTCTCAAAAAGCCGGTATTTTGAGGTGAACACAAACACGGGGATTTCAATTTTGTTAGGGCTATACATATTTGGTCCCACGTGTAGCGAGTGGTTGGACAGATCCTCGCATGTCGTGGTAAGACGTATATATAAGAAGGAGCCGCATTGTTCCTCCAGGGGATCATTGGAGACTACATATTAGACCCTGCAGTCATTCAGCCTTCGGTACAATACCTTCCACCTTCGCTGGGTCGGGTCTTTTAGGTAGACCTTTCCAGGGTTGAGTTTATAGAGATGTTATTTTGCTTTTTTTGTCGTGACTTTAAAGACACAATTTAAAATTGTGCTTACAAATAAATGGTCGACAAACTAAAATGTAATGCTATTATACTATTGTTATGCTTAAAATAAAGTGACAATAATAATTTGACTTAAAGTTTTTTCTATATCCTACAGCAAGTACTCATAGAAATCAAAAATGGGATTTTTACTGTTTCATTTTCTTTTATGTATGTAAATTTTATGAAAACAAGTACGGAACTTGTTAAAATCCGATTTAAAAAGTTTATAATGAGTTTTTTCGAAGTTGGCAAAGTTGGAAGTATTAAAATTATTAGCTAGATATTTTATAAACGCATTCAATACTAGAGCGGCGTAAGTTTTTACAAAAAACTGTGGGAGAAGCGAATTTTTAATATAAAACGTCACCTTTTTTTTTTTCCAAAATTATTTCAAGTGAAATTCATACAATTTGGAAGTGCTATCAGAAAATATCATTATTGGATTCATGAATATAGTTATTCGACCTTTGAGTGAATGAAGAAAGCTAAATAACTACTTCTGAAATTAGAACTTCCAAAAATATATACAGAAACATAAAGACGTATAGGATTTTAGAGAAACATGTTTAAACATTATCTTTATTATTTGTATCACCAGTAATTCCTTTAAATATGAATATAAACTGAAAATATAGTGTTAACTATTGATATTTGATTAATTTCATTAGATAATGAGAAATATGGCAATATCAATAGATTACTTAATAATTAATCAAGTTAAGTGAAGTCGAAACTGTGTTGAAATTCTCTTATCCTCAGTGGTATATTGTTAAAATCACTTCTAATAGCTAAAATTATTATTTAAAGTCCCAAAACTCACAATTTTAATAAAACTATTTAGAATCAAGTTCGATTATTACAATTATCGTTTCAGACGTAATAACTTTATTTTTCCTACTTATGATGGTGTAAAAAGACAAACGTTTGTGAAAGTTTAAAAACAACTATTTTACGTTTTTCTGATTTAATAATTTTAATATTGTTCCGGACATTACTTGTATAAAAATATTGACCTCCACTAGGAAATTTATATACAAACACGAATACCAAAAAAGAACATCAAGTCAGTCACCCGAGAAAATGAGAATGATGTTCAATGTCAAATGTAAAAATATTAGATGTACTGTGATGAGAAATAGATTACTGTTATACACGAATTTGAATAACAATGAATGTCTAATTTTAGACTGTCCCGTTTTTTGGCCCATGTAATATTAGTTTTATAGAAAATAGTTATTTATGATACAAGTGCGTGAAGTTATACTTTTGCGCACGAGTTGCGAAAATGCAAGGAACCAGCGTAGCGAGTGCCTTTTTCGCAACGAGTGCGCAAAAGTACTTCACGCACGACAGTCATACAAAAGTTTATCGACGAGCACATGAAGAAAAAATAAAAAAATGTGCTCTGAATGGGTTAAAAAACATAAAAATGAATTTCCTATAAACAAATATATACACAACGAATTCTAATTATTTAAATTCATATTTACAGTAAAATGGGGACAATTATTCAAATTATTAATTGTAACATTGGGTAATTTGTCTTTTTTAAAAGTATCAAACATTTTTGACTATGTCTGACAGTTCTGTCAAATTTACTGTCGGCACAAAAGTTTATACAACAAAATGAATTCAAGGCAACTAGATAATCACGAAGCTAAAAAAAAAAAAAAAAAAAAAAAAAAAAGAATAAAAAATAGTGTTAAAATGGAAACCCCATTTAAAAAGCATTGGTCATTTACGCACGCTTTTGGGTGTTATAATGAAAGTCCCATATAAAAATCGTTGTTCATTTACGCACGCTTTTCAACGTATGTATAATGTATGATTTTACACATTTTTTTGGTTCGTAAATGTCTAATTTTAAAGGTGATCGTAGATAAAATATTTTAAGCACCCATACGATATTATTTTTTGTAAAAAAAACTTGAATACCATCTTAAAACTTGCACTGGCGAGATAGGGGAGTAAGAGCTACTGTCACTTCACTTTAAAAGTGGCAATACCGTGAATGACCGTGACATCCAAGTCGCAGACGAATAGATGCTTGCGGCGTGGCGCAAAAAGATAAGTGGTGATTTAAGCCAAAAATTTTTGTAGTTACTTTGCCCCGTGACCAGACGAGTCGCCACTGGTGACCAAGAATTATCGCTGGGTATTGAATCAAATGGCACCTATTACACAGTCACCGCTGTTGTGTCGCCACTGTATTTTTGTGTTCTTTTGTGTTCAGATTGTTTGATGCTACTGTAGTGAGCGGACGTAGTGTCTAAAAAATATGAAGGAATGCTACTTCTTGTTATTAGAACTTTAGTTCTTCACGTTAGGTTGGAGCGAAAGATATGACCGTAACGTTACGTCAAAAGTAATAGATAAGAAATACGTTAATGACGTCATAATTCCGTCTCATCCATTTCATGAATGAGGGAGCAAGCTGGACAATGTATGACGTAACGGCAAAGGATGGTTGAACAAACTCTATTCGCAGTGCTGGTGATATACTTGAATTTATTCGGATAAAATTTTTCCTATTATTTCCATTTTTTTTTGCAAGATTGATCTTTCTTAGAACTTTAGTTTAAGTTTAATATGTTCAATTCTTATAAAATGCAATTCAATTTCTCTATTCTACGTCTTCCTTTTGCTGTAACTCGTTGATTTTTCTATGTAATCAAGTTTCATCTTAGGACGCACTGCTTAAAATTGCTGTACAGAGTACAATACTTAAAACAAACGTTTTTTCTGTTATAAAATGAAGAAATATATGAAATAATAGGGAAACATTGTTTGTCTGAACAAAAATCTTATTTTTCGAACAATTTGCTGTAGGAAATTGCATTGTTCAAAGCATCCTTTACATCAAAACGAGCATATATAGTATTTTAGAATTTATTTCAATGTATTTGTCTACAGTCTACATATTAAGCCAGTGTAGTACGAATGCGAGACTCTAAAGAGGAAGAATTATTGATAATGGTCGCGTTCATCACAGCGGAGCGCTACCGGAACGATCAACAATTTCCTGTTGAAAACTTGTCTTCTCAACTGATCAGAGGCGTGCGCTGTGGTAGCAGTGGTCATTTCATTGACTCTTATGTATGCCAAATATTATGTTAATGATCATACAAAATGATAAATAGTTCATATAATACCCTTCTTGGTGTGCGTCATCGTTTGTGACGTATATCCGGTTTTAGGGTAAGTCGTTCATTTCATTTGCTATTTTGACATATAGAGCTAACCTTAAATTTAATAAATAAAATCATTAGGATCGTATTCATCCAAATTCGAAGAGGCTATGAAATTAATAATCACCAGATTCTTTTTATAACTGAAAATACTTGAGAACTTTCAAAATGATGGTTTTCCGTGTATCTAGGCATATTTTTGTATTACTTGAATAAATATAACAATAAGATTAATATTAACTTTTCATAAATAATAATTGACCGTAAACAACAAAGTACAGGTCTGACTGTCAGCTGGACATTAAAAGACGTGAGACACATTGCCGCTACGAAAGGTACGTCTGCATCCTATTTTGAATCATGTTATTTCTCCCGATTGATAGGTCGCGCTTGCGCGTAATCTAAATGTCAACTAATCAAATTTAAGTCAAATATTGGGGTTAACGTTTGTAATAGATTTAAACGGCATATTATTGTGATATTTTCATTTGGATTAATCACAGATCTCCCTTTTTCCATTTCTTCCAACGTAATGTGATAGAAGGACATTAACAATCGATGACGCCACCAAAAAGGTTATTATGTGAAACATATTTTGGTTTGGAAATATTTTAGAAATTTGTATCTTAAAAATGAAATAATTCTTAAAATTTCTCCTTCAAAAACCATTATTTTTTCAAGAAACATTTTTTTGGATAAAGCTTATGCTTAGTCTACAAACATCGATGAGAAGTTTTTTAAAATCAGTTATCATGTAATGTAGTTGACTTGTTTGTGAAATTCCGTATCGTTTATATTTAACAAGGTAGTTCAAAATGCGAAATCTGTTATTTATAACGATGAATCTCGAGTCATCTGAAGGTGAAATTTACGCACCTATTGCTAATACATAAGAAAATTTAATAATAAAAATTGATACGACCTCTATTAAGTACAATTAATTTGTGTAAATGGTTGTAGGTAGAAGCTCACCATTAAATAAAATTGAAGTACCTAATTTCTGACACACCTACATCGTCATTTTGCTTTTTGTATGCAATCGATATTTTTTCCGAATAGTATAATGATCAAAGCAATTTTGTTTGATTTATGATTCTACTAATAACAATCAATATTAGGTACTGTGATTAATTCTATAGTTCATCTCGAAACCTGTTTGGAGAGAAAAATATAAGCTAAATTCGCTGAAAAAAATTCATTATGTTTGTATATATTGATTTTATAAATAGGAATTTGTTCATATAGATAATTGTACCTTTAATATTTAAATCGCTGACATATGTATGAAAAACTTCACTCTAGATGCACTAATTTATAAAATTTAAATATGTAAATATATTGGGGAGATATTAAGTGAAACCTAAAAGTTGAAAAGTAATTGCTTTAAACCTATTTCCTGTAGAAATTTTAAGGTAGACTCCGCTTCACATAAGAAGAACCCACTAGAGCTTTGACCGATATTGATGTTCAGATATTGTTATGTGCAGCTTCTTCGCGCATACGACTGCAACTTCTAGACTCTAGTGGGTTCTTCTTATTTGAAACGGACTCTATCAGCAAGCTTCATTTTAGTGTTCCTCTTCTAGTCTTGGGTGATGCGCTTTAAGATTCTATTCTTGCTATACATTCCGCAAGTTTGTGAATGAAAGTATTTTCTTCAATTCCACATAATCTACATTATTCTTATACTCCTTTCAAGTCACCTGGCAAAGCTCTTAGTGCAGTCTTACTTTAGTTTAGCCATCTATTTGTGCTCTCCTGGTTGTAGTTACCCATAAGAAGGTATCTCTGATTGTCTTAGCCCTATTAGATATTTCCGATGGTCATACCTTTTCTTGAAATTACTGTCTGGACCTTTACTTTGTGGAATCTACTCCTAAAGATGATAAAAGTCTAATTATTTTCATTATTTAATAAGAAAATTTATGAAAATTATTGATAATTATAACGATATTGACATATCATCGTCAGAATGACAGAATTATGTGGGCTGGATAGATTTAATTTAAATGCTCTGTATAATTAGTGTTTTCAGTAGTAATACCCCGAGGGTCTTGATATTACCGAGATAATTTTGTCATAGAGAATGCTGAAGTTGTCAGTTTGACGTTTAATTAATTTTTAATAAAAAAAAAACACCAAACTGATAACACCACATGTAGGATATTATCAAAGGTAATACCACGAGTGCTTCAAATTTTATCGATAATTTTTTCTTTTCCACGAAAACATGTTTATGTGGCAAAAATATGAAAACAAACCGATTGATAAAATCACGAGTCCGTTAGGACGAGGGATTTTATCTAAATTCGGTTTGGTTGAATGTTTTTGCCTTAAATAAACAAGTTTAAGTGATGAAAATAAAAAATTATGTGATAAAATTTGAAGAGCGAGTTGTATTTGGAAAGATTATTTTTTTCAACAATTTAAAATTTTGTATTACCTGAATGTT
>CAJUYH010004722.1:0-25956 GCA_910591685.1 Galerucella tenella | reverse complement strand
ATATATATATATATATATATATATATGTGTGTGTGTGTGTGTGTGGTCCCTCAATGATATTGAGGATATTAAATAAAACCATAAAAAATAGATACAAGTGGATGTAATTCAATTGAAAGTGATTGAATAAATTTTTTTTTTTTTTCGTCACTTTTTTTCCATTGATTATGCACGACATGGAAGATAGCATACACGTATATAGAAAAAAGGAGAGCGGGGCAATAAAAAGTAACACAAGTTGTTGCGAGAATATAATATAATACAATATATATATATATATATCGGCAATAAGAGATACGAGCGAAATGAGAAACAAAAAAAAATGGTGAAAAGCAGAGTCGACGATGAATAGGAAGATCTTTTGAATTGGCTTGGCTTAATGGCGTGCGAATATACGAAAAGGTTCTACTACACTGGTTATTGAGCAGTAGCTGCAGCAGAAGCAGCAATACCAATGTACAGACGTGCACATCACCAGCTGCTGTGGGCCATAGCACTGGTTTTAAACTTCCGGACCGAAGATTCAGAGATAAGTGGGCAATGCTATATCGCCAAGTGGAGATACCTATAGTATAGCTTAAACTCCATAATAAGTTTGGCAATAAGTTGCTGAGGGAGGAAAAGTTTCTCGTGTACCCTGGGCCATATTCGAAATTGGCCCCGTCATCTATATAAATATGTATACCTATATGTATGTTCACATTTATATATCTATGTGTGCACAGCGGGTTCCCAATGCGCGGTTTCAAATATTTCCCATTACATGCGGAATTGCCACCACGGAACAGGCATAAGGTCTACATTCACATATTACTATATCATCAACTACAAAACTTAAATATTCTCATTGAGTTATTTATCGATTTTGTGAATGATTTAAATTTTTTATTGTATTCAACAAGTAACTTTCATTTCATCACCTTCTTCTTGCGGACAGTATTATTCTTGAATACATCAAGAATAATCAATACTTTGCATTAAACATTAAATTGCTGGGTAACAAATATTTCTGTATTGTTAAATACAGCATAGAAAAAATAATGTAGCTGTATATAGTCAGATTAATTCGACTTGAGATTTGGATTGTTAGAGAGGTAATGGGGAGGGGGGCAAAAGTTTTGTACTGACAACGACTACAGCGTTGACTTTCAGCGGGACGGTGATAATCTGTGAATCTTCGAGTTAGTGTTTCGCAAAAGTATAACATCCTCTGAATAAAAAGAAGAACAAGAAGCAGAAGAGTGAAAGAGAGAAATCGACAGGGGCGATGGACGCGAGTGTCGAAGTATAGGAGAAAGCGTGTGAGAGAGAAAATGAAAAGAGTCGACGAACTCCCGAGAGAAAAGTTTTCTATACGCGCTTGGTGCTTTTCCCCTTTGCCCGTCTTTTACGCCAAAGTTTTACGCGCTGTACAAAAGTTCGTCGCAAGCTCCCTTGGGAATGCGCGTCATTGTGTCCAAGTAGGTACTCGTGATAACCACGAATAGATGTCGTATAAGACTATACGAATTTGAGCGTTAAAGTACGGGGGATACTGTTAGGGCCTGTCGATTAATCGTGGCACATATCAACAGTCTCTTTGTTTTCCTCCAACTCCAGTTTCACGTGAATGTTAAGAAACTTTTATCCTAATATGTATTGTTTTCTTTTTTTATTATTACATTTTTCCTCGCCGCTTTTCCCGAATAATAATCTTATATAAATGTTATTTTCCTTTTTTTTTTACAAAACATTTCTAGTTCCAATATATATAAACTTTTGCATCATGAATAAAAGGCGACAAAGACCTAAATTAACAATAAATCCATCGTGATTTTTGTGAGCGTCCGGAGAAGTGCAATTAGTTCCCTAGATAATTTCGAGCGCTGCTGAATGTGTTCACACAGCAATCATGAACATCGAAACTATATATATATATGATAGTGAAGAGCGCTAAAAGTATGAAACTCGCAATAAAACGAAAGCTCATGACCACATTAAAAGTCAAACTCACTTTCCAGTCGCGTCCACCCTTTAACTTTTAATCAGATGCAAATCGCGCGCTAATTGTGTTGCAGTGACGAATTAATTAGCCGCAAGAGCTAATGAAGAGAAAGACAGTATTCATTTTTATTCACCTTATCATCACAATATTCTGAAAGTGAATCAAACAAAATTCATGTTCGGTCGGCATTTTATCGTCTTACATCGAACATATATATTATCTAAATGATAAGTACCATAATAATAAAAAGATAATTGTTAAAGCAACACATTAAACATTGTGCTAATAATGCGCATCAAAAACACACTCGTATTATTTCATTTTTACGTTTCATTTTATGTTGCCACAGTGGATATTGTTTGTTTTTCTCTCGCTTTCAATCATTTATTTACTTATGCATGAGTGAAATGAGTGTAGAGAAGACATAGGTAATAGTGCGCTCGTCATGTCAGCGTAGCAATGATGAATATACCATCAATGTCGGGCAGTTATTGTGTCGCGATATATCACCCAGTATGAAAATTCATCAAGGAGAATTTGTGACGTTGTCAAGAGATAGATATACCATAGTGAGAGTGAAAAAAGAAAAAAAAATTATACAACAATAAATAAGAGATAAAGAGACGGCGCGAGGAAAGAGGAATAATGCCAACTAGTATTATATAGCTGACCTCTATCGAATATTGTTATAAAAAAAAACAAAGAGTGAAAATAACAACTCAGTATTTTATCTTGCTCTGATTCGCCCATCTGTGTGTATATACATAACGGATTTATTGTCATATTTCAACTGTAATATTCATTCTATTATTATTATCTTTTTATTTAATTTGCTCGACCTCATTCAATCACTGTCTCATATTGAATGCAATGTATAATGTCGGCCATCAATATCAATTAGCTCCACCTAATACTGAATTAACTTTTTGTTTAATTGTTTGTTTTACAGATTTCCACGTGAACAACAGACTCTACCCAATCATTTCTACTTCACGGATTTTGAAAGACATGTTGCAGAAATCGCGACATTTCATTTGGACAAGTGAGTTGTACATTCAACGAATTGAACACAGAGATAAGAAAGAGGCAAAGAGATATAGCAGACATAGAAAAAATAAAAATAAAAAATGTATATTAGGTAACAGCAAGTGAGACATTAATATATTTTTATTTTATTTTTTTTTCAAGGCTTTTGGGCTTTCGACGAGCCATGCCAGTCACTGGTCGAACGTTAAATATGACAACTGAAATATATCAATTAGCTGAGAGTGACTTACTGAAGACATTTTTCATAAGTCCAGTTGGCAATCAGTGTTTTCATGGACGATGCAGCTATTATTGTGATACTGGTCATGCTATTTGCGGCAATCCCGATACATTAGAAGGTAGCTTTGCTGCATTTTTACCAAATAAAGAATTGGCAAGTAGGAAAGTTTGGCGACATCCTTGGCGTCGGAGTTATCATAAACGTAAAAAGGCACAATGGGAAAATGGTAAGTTAACTGCCTCTTGATTCAATAAATTATTTAATATTTTGAAATAATTTTTGAATGTAAAAAAAAAAAATATCAAATAATTTATACAAAGTAATAACGATATTATTCAAATGAAGTATGAATAATCCTTTCAATCAAATATGATAAAATAATTTAATCGAATTGAAAACCATAAGTGTGATGATTATTTTCTCAATATATTATTTGTAGACTCCAACTATTGTTCATTGGTGAAGGAGATAGCGCCATATGACAAGGATCGTCGACTTCTTGATTTAATGGACATGGCTATACTCGATTTTCTAACGGGCAATATGGACCGTCATCATTACGAGACATTCAAATTATTTGGCAATGATACATTCACCCTACATTTAGATCATGGTCGTGGTTTCGGCAGGCCATATCACGATGAAATATCTATCCTTGCACCGTTACTCCAATGTTGTATGATTAGTCGAAGTACCCTTGCTACGTTGCTCAAGTAAGTATATCCAATATATATATATATATATATAGTTGTGGCCAAAAAAGGAGAATAGAACGAGGATAATGACGAGATCAAGAATACCCACCCTGTAGCGTTCTCGTCACGTCAGTAGCAGAATCTCCAACTAAAATGCTTTGATTATTAAGTTTGATGTAGCCATAGGGTAATCTCTCTTCTCTTTTAGTTCTACAACATCAAAGCTGCTTAGTTGCATAATCTTACCTACCACCATATTCACCGCAAAATAATCGACTCGAGTTTACAACCCGTTGCACTAAAGTATACTCTAGTTCACTTCCTAATAATTTACTTATTTTATGCACACAGAGGTATCTGAAATTACCACTTTAATTGTTTGAAAAAAGAAAAGAAATCTGGCTTGGTTAAATACGGCCATTATTTATTCTTAAAATATTGCCATTGACTTTGCAAGTCAGGCGTTAAGCCGTTCTCAAGGAGAACCCTTGAAGAAGGCCAACAAGGGCTAGGCGTCGTGCTACCGCATCGATAATGGACTATTTTCACCCTCACAATTGGCTTCCCCATTGGTTTAGACTTTTAGAAGAAGGGAATATATATATATATATATATAAGTAATGGTGAAGGCAAAGAGAATAATACCAAGGGAGGAAAAGAGAGGGAGCGATTGCGAGAGAAAACGAGTATAGTAACCCTGAGGGCTGTTTTCACGCGAATTCACCGACCAATGTGGGAATTGAGTGTAAATTTAAGTGAACGCGTTTCTCTGTCCTCGCCCCGTTTTTCATTGCCCCTTCGCTGCTTCATCATTTGACGTTTCTGTATATCTCTCCAAATGTTCATGGTATTCCATCCGCGTAAATATAAACATAGGTTTTCTTGTGATGAAGTGGTCAAATCAAGGCGAAAATATAGATTCAATTTGCTTTATACACTGTAACTCTACTCATATTGTTTGACCTCTCAATGAAAAATTTTTTGTTCATTTACAACTATAAAGCATTCATGACAATAAAACTGTTTGTCATTGGTATATATAGTTTCCTCTGATTCAAATATTTTTGACATTCAGGTTAAATAAATTAATTATAATCACTATTGAATAATATTTCATAGAGTGCATACATGCTTATAAAATTTTAATGATATTAATGGATGATTAAAGTTCAATTAAATAGAACAAAAATTCTTATTTTTAAAATGAATTTGTCGATATTTTTTTTGGAAATGTTTAATACTTTATGAACCAGCGATTTACGTTCAGCCACACTTAACTGCGTGGCAGTATTGAAACAAGCTCACAATTGTTAAATATTAATGAAGTTTTTTATGAAATAAATAGAGGAGAATATGAATGTGAAGCAAGCTGTAAAAATATAATTTAACTAATGATAATTAGATGTTAGAGGGTTCAAACGATTATGCATCAAGTTGAACTTAATTGACAATATCGATGGCTAATCAAAATCTATGAATATATTGAGGAAACTAAATGTTCGTGTTTGCGCACAAAATCCTGAGAGTATTGCTGAAAATGTGCCTAATAGAAAAAAATCGAGTGAAACCAATACTTTCTTATCACTACATGATGAAAAGTAAAAAGATTATAAAATTTCCATTTTACACAGTAAAACTAATTAAAAATATTGGAAACTTTGCTGCATAATTATTTTGAATATTGCATATCATAGTAAAAAATTGCAACAATACAAGTGAAGAAACAAATTAATATTTGTAATAAATTTAGTAAGTGTAAAGACTATTCGATTCCGGAGTACTATATTTGTTCATGATTTTACATTATTTTAATAATCAAATTCGCCTACTAAGGAATATCATAAAATATTATCTGATGATATTGGCGTGAAAGAATGGCGAAAGTGAATCTGTATTCATCCTTAAAACACCGTGTTTCAGTAATATATTTCCTTCATTAAATGGCCAACATTTTCACAATGCAAAATAACAATTCTTACATTCACCATTCTACTAAAACAAATTTGATAGAAAAAGCAAAGTGTAAATGTATTTAAAGATTATTAACATTAATTACAGTGCATAGTTAAATAATTAGGTCAAATTGTTGATATGATTACCACAATGTTATGTTTGCAGTTACCACAATGGTCCTCAACGCCTCAGCGCTGCGATGCGTCAGAGTATGGCGAAGGATCCCGTAGCGCCCATTCTGTGGGAACCCCACTTGATTGCACTTGACAGACGAGTCGGTCTCATTTTGCAGGCTGTCCGTGATTGTCTAAATCGTAGCCAGGAACGATTTGAGGAGAATGCGACGCCCCAACAGAAGAATCAGTTGCAGACACGGCGTTCTTCTGTTTAGTCCAAAATTTATATCATCGTACTGGTTCAGATATCAATTTTTATTATGTGCATGTGCGTGTCATTGCTCTGTGAACAATGTGATACATATTTTAATTAACCGAGGACCTAATTGATGAGTCAGTAAACCGTTGCGGCAAAAATTTAACGGACGATCCATCGATATTCTTGTTACTATTTGTAAATTATGTATAAAACAAATGAAGGCCGCTTTTCATTAAATGAAGAATGTAAATAGCAAATACTTATATATATAGTATATATAAGTATTTGCTGTTATCAAGTATATATTATATATATATATACTATTAGATGTTTATTTTATATTGTGAATGTGTCAAAGGATGTGGAGGATTTAGCGTTTTCAATATTTATTAATTTTATTTCACTAAAAATTTTATCGTTTTCAAATTTTTATAATTAAATTTCAAATAAATAAATTTTTATTTATTATTATCGGAATTTTAATTATTGTATATTTCGTTAATTCAATTAAAATGAATACTTTTATCAATTGTGATTGTTATAACCAATAGATTATTTCATATAATAGATAACCGTTATTTCAATGTAATATAAAAAGATTTTAGTGCAACATAATTTTTTCGTTTAAGTGAATTGTACAAAATGCGTTGGAAGTAAAAAATTAAAAACTGAACCTTCATGAGTGCTACGTGTTAATTACTCATCGATGTTCACATAAGTGATGGAGCTTCCTCAATTAATATGTAATTAATATAAATTAAATAAATACACCAGATGGCGTTATATCAGAAGAAGCCACAAATCCAAATAGCTTGTAAATGTGAGTAGTACCATTTACCAATAATTGAAACGACGTTTTTTAAACGTTATATATTATAAGCAATCTTCTCATTGTACTGTCACAGTACAAGTACAGAACACGGTTATTTTTTGATTGCCTGTATATGTATTGAACGTATAAATGTGTAACGGTGTGCGATTCTTACTGTATCTATTAAAAGAATTTTGACGAAAATGTGTGTATTCATGATTAACATCCATATATTTATTTCCCTGTTGAAGTCACAAGTCTATCACAAGTCTATAGCATTTATTGTCGTGTACGTAAAATTTGATAATTAATACCAGAACTTATATTCAATAATAAATACGGTTGATGATTAAAAAGATGGACCTGTCATTTCCGATAATTCATATTGATATGAATAAGTGATTAGCTGTTTACATATGGAGTCGATAAAACTGATGATAATACAAAAGCCATAGGAAACATAGAACTACAGTAATTAATTATAGACCGCGTTTGCTTATGACATTAGAAGCCTGATGCAATTCAATGCAGCCTACCCGACGTCTCCATGTTCAAATGTCAGTCACCATCTGGTGCTGTCACATAACATGCTCGTATGCAACATTGGCAATTCAAAGAGAAATGCCTGGCCAGTCCACCGTTCGCCTACACATCATTGTGGAATATCACAAATGTCTATATATTTGAGGAGAATTTGCCAGACAATACCGATTGACTAATATATATATATATAAATCCCTTGATACAACATATCGAAAATGAATGAAGTGCAATAACTTTTGCAACAATATAAAGAAATTTTCAACAAATACCACAAAATTATTTTTCTATTTTTGTATGTCAATGTGAATTATCGATGGCAAATGATTCGATATAGGAGGGAAGAACTGTGGTGTTTTCGGGACACATAAGAAATGTATTTAGGAGTTGGGGATAAAAAAAATAGAGGAAAAAAAAAAGTTTTCGGTGTATAGCGTCCCATGAGAAATGAGAAAGACCATTGAGCATCAAATAAAAATTTGTCTCGTGGGATGGAGTATATAACCCATGTGAAAATTCGAAACATCAAATGGTCCGGCTATACACAGTGTGAGATTTGTTTACGAAAGTGCAAGCTCGTCGGTGGAGAGAAAATAGGAGTGAAATGAAATGAGAAGAATGATAATAGTGTAGATAGAGGGACTGTAGCAAACGTGCAGGGTGACTGGGTGAAAAGTTTCGCGCTCAACATCGTCTCGCCACACACATGCATACATACATATATATATGTGTGTGTGTGTGTGTGTGTGTGTGTGTTTGAATATATATATATATATATACGTATATTATACAGAGACACACCATCACAAACACGTATAACCACATTTATTTTCTCTTTCTATTCGATCTATCTCTGTCCGTCCCTCTACGATGGCTTTGTTGACTTTGCCGGCAGCGAATGGAATTATTGTTATTTTTACGGCGACTTTTCTAACGCTAGATAGAAATAACATATATGTTGAAAACATTTGTGAGGAGCAGAATGAAGTATTGAGCTTCCGTTATCCTTTTCCTTTTCATTCGCCGTTTCCGTCAATCCTTGAGACCTTGCAAACTTTAAATTTTCCTGGAATATATGTATTATTATAATAGGCGATATTCAATCGCAATTGATATCATCAGCTCAAAAATTTCAAAATTTTATCACGATATTTTTTCGTTTTTTTCAATTTTTTTTTTTTTTTTTTCATGTTTGTTTGTGTCAATTTCTACGCTCTTGAAACATAGTTTTGAACAATATCTAACGATTTATAGACGGATAAACACATTTATGTTTTGACGTAGTATATACATCAAGCCTCTAGTGCTATATATTGGCTGACGTTCCGCTGTGACTGCCGGAAACTTTCATGCACGAGTTCTGGCACGACGGAAACCAAGTGTTTGCATATATGCGAAACATTGTACATACACAGTGTTATATACTTTGTTGCATACACATCCTAGTCTGAAGGGATGCGACTTGCGACTTGCGGAAGATGCATAAGCCACACTTATTACCACAAGTATACGATATACAATACCTGCAGTTTCCGCATGAAAACTATAAATCTATTATTTCCTCGACATATATATACGTGTGTATACACACTTGTGTAATGAGGCGATTTTTTATTTTTTTATGCTGTGGTAGATTTAAAATTTCGACAAACTAAATATTGTTCGTGATCTATTTAGAGGTTAGATACGTCTAGCAATACTAAAAATACGCTAAAAGAAAAATTTTTTTTAGTAGGGATAACAATAGAAATTAATGGAAATAAATAGTACACATTGTTCATTGTTGTTTAAACATTTCAAAAATATTTATTCTACTTTATTTTCACAAAAATTCCTATATAAAAAATGGTTTTTCTTGAAACTACTTTTACGACACGCTCGGCATGATAACTCGTACAGTTTTTAATATTTCTCGATGCGATTTTTTTTTTTTAATATTGGCAATCATTTTCTCTATAGTGTGTCAAGCGGAAATTTTGAATTTCGAAAAATTCAGCAATTGATGGCAGTTAAAAAAAAAAAGTATGCGTTTCACGTCATAAATTTACACGTTAATTATTTTTATAAAACTTTTTAATCGAAATATCAAAAATCCGGCTCGACACATTGTACAGAACACAATTTTCAATATTTAAAAATACATCAGAAATTAAACAATTTGAAAAAAAAACCGATTTTTTATCAAGTACTTTTTGTAAAAATAAAGTGGAATAAATTTCCAATTTATAATGTTTAAATACTAATAAACAATGCGTACTATTTATTTTTATTAATTTCTATTGCTATCCCTAAAAAAAAAAAAATCTCCTTCAAGCGTATTTTTGGCGTTGCTAGACCTATGTAACCCCTTGAACACGTATGATATCATATAATACCGGATGAGAATATGACGACTAAGTACCACTGCTCACGTTTCGCCAACTCAAACATTTGCGATAAAAACCCACGAAGACATGAGTGTTTGATTTTGCAATTGTGGCCATTTCAACATTTTTCCAGCATAAAGACTGTGAACAAATAAGAAAAAAAAAAACAAAAACTAACAATAGAGAAGAAAGGTTAAACGTGAAAATAAAATAATAAAATATAATGAGATTTATACGTAGAAGCGTGATGCTTTCTCCCTAAGTGTACCAAACTTTATCAAAAAAAATATTCCATCAGAGGTTCTCGATAACGAAGATATCCAACGCACGAAATTATTCACCAGCAAACTTAATAGTTTAATTGTTTAAATTATATAAGTCCATTATGTGAACTAACATCTACAAATCCCGCATGCATATCATATTAAGAAGAATAAATGAGTATATTTATTCGCACATCCTTAATCTATTATTTATAGTAATTCAATAGACAACCCAGATATTAAATATATCTCCCTTGCATTGTTCATGATAATCCCAATGATAAAACACAATGCATAAAAGAAAAGGAATAGGATAAATTAAAAAGTCACTTGCAGCGCAAGTATACGACGTACAATTGTCATCTACTAAATAAATGAAATCGTCTGAATGCTATGACGGAAATTTATTTCGCACAAAAACATCAAATGCTTTATTCATATTCTTTGACTCATTGTGCTAATAAAAATTGCATATAGAGTGCATTAATTTATGTCCCATCAATAGCAGTATATTCGCGTTCAACCGAAATAAATAATAAGAATATCAAAGAAATAGAACATTTTCATTATGAAGAGGAGATAAAGCTAAACTCATCCTAAACTGATTCATTAAAGTATTTTAATATCGAATATCTATTTTATTAATATTTTTATTAACTTTGCAAAAATAAATTCTTCATATGAATTGACAGCAGGCCTTATTTACATATTATACATGAAGATATATAAAGCGACAATGTATTCATCGTTGAAAATAACTTCTTGAGGTTGGCTGCTGGAAGCATCGACCTCAGATGGCCACAACCGACTTCCGAACAACATCGGAATATCGAAGATTTCGATAGAATGCATTTCAAAGGAACATTTACATAATCGCACATTCGCGGAGCGTTGAACGTGACGTGACGATTCGCTTCAACATTGGTGAGAGTTGCGGAGTAAAATCGCTTCAAGCCGAATGTCTACATCGACGCAAAATCAGAAATTCATTGACGGCATTGAAGAAAAAGAGACGGGGCGAGAAAGAGAGAGAGAGACGAAAAATAACTAGGTAAAGACCATGGATTTGAAACAAAAATTTTAAAGTATTTTTTTTGCTGTAGCTTGTGCTATGTCATGCGCTCAATTTATATCACACACCCTATAAATATAGATATTATTTGTACGGTGAATTGAAGTAATCAATATTTCGACTGTATATATAAAATATTTATGCGTTGTACGACAATATGATGTTAATTGAAAAATAATTGGCAACTAATTAAAGAATTAATTTATTCAAGAACATTCTCAACTATGGTTCTGAAATAAGTGGCGCCACAGCGCAGTGAATATTGTAAGTAAAATCTTGTATGTTTTCATCAAGATCACACAGAGATTTGTCCTGTCATTTATGTCATTCAAATATTTCCAAATTGAAATCATTCTGTAAAAAATGGCAGCCCATTCAGAACCCACAATTTACGATATGGCATATCAAGGTAAAACAGCAGCGGTAAAAATTCTAGTAAATGAAAATAACAAGTTGAAGACACAAACTGACAGTGTAAGAGCTCAAATGAAATAAAATTTAACAATAGTGATATGGACAATTTATAGGTTATAATTGTGTTTATATTTACAGAATGGACGTATGTTGATTCATTGGGCAGCATTAGGTGGACATAATGATCTTGTAAAGCATTTTCTCTCTCTGGGTGTACCTGTTGATCCTCAAGATGATGTAAGAATTTTTATACAATTTCTGATGGCTGGAGGATTTAGACAGATACATGCAAAAAAAAAATATGAAATTCACAGAAAAACTAATATTTTCCCGCATTAATATATAATATGTAAAATTAGTTCACTCTGTGAATTACGAGAAAAACCAATGAAAAATAAATGAATTCAACATTTAGAAAATAGGTCGGACATATTATCTCGACAGTTCCGGCATAAAATAACAGCTTCGTCCATGTGAAATACATAAGCAACTCATTCTCTTGTGGATAAATATTTGATGAAATGTCGAGAAAAATTGTAAAAATTTTCCCGTGTCATCATTATTAAACATGAATGTGACATTTCCTGTAGATATATAAATTCAACAAGTAATCAATATCATTTTAATATTTTTGGTAAATAATTTTTATTAATAACGAACTGAAAAACTAGATTGAAACGTTCCAGCCACTTTAATTAATTGCCGAGACTACAATAAACACAAGCAAACATGCTACATGACCGTATTATACGCATTAATATGTATCAATAGCCATTGTGAATTTCTTTTCTATGTTGTAAAATTGGAATTTTAAATAAGTAATGCTCAATACTTTTTTTTTATTTCCCAGACCAACATGACGCCACTGATTATTGCCGCTTCAGCTGGCAGAGATAAAGTTGTTAATACATTATTGACTGAAGGCGCCAATATAAATGCACAAACCTCAGAGGGACATTCGGCATTGCAATATGCAGCTAGTAAAAATTGGCATGCAATTTGTGAAAAACTCATTGAAAAGCATGCGGACATTGATATTACTGATAAAAGAGGTGCTACTCCACTCCACCGTGCTGCATCAAAAGGAAACACGGAAATTGTTAAATTACTTTTGCAGCAAAGTGGTGTAAATATAGGTAAGTGATTTTTTTTTGCACCAAGAATTATTTGGCAATGAGAACCAATGTCAAAAATGTATAATGGCTATATGGTTATCAGATAAACAAGATATATACGGGAATTCAGCACTACATTTAGCATGTGAAGAGGATCGACAGCAAGAGGCGAGAATGTTGGTTTCACATAACGCCAGTTGGTCATTAACTAATAACGAAAGAAAAACTCCACTGGATCTCGCAACGCCGTCCTTGGTCAGGCAACTACAACTACTTGTAGACAATAAATCATCATAATCATGTGATACTGAATTGTATCTGTACTTTTAATATTATGTTTAATTGAAGGTTAATATATCATAAATTGACGAATAAATGGCAGTTAATGTTGATTTTTTCATTCCTTATTTATTTGTTGTCTCTTTTGGTGTAATCAACCGCTATAATTGCATCATTATAAAATGTATCAAAACTAGCTCGCTTTTCAAATGAGATTTCTATTAATCCGGCGGCCAGCTTCATTGCCTTGGATTATTTTTGATAGGCGCTACGTCTAATTAATTGAGAAAATATCAGTTTACTTGTTATATAATGGCGAGTAAATAAATAGTCACAGACAAATTTAAAATGGAAACATTCTATGTACACTATTCGCAATGTCACTACGAATCCGTTGAATTCATCTTAGACATATCAAGTAACTTTATAATTATCTTTTAAACAATTTGAGTCTAATCAATTGCCTCTAACACCCTTCATTTTTCCATGTATATTGACGAAAAAATCATTTTTCAAAACTGTATCTTAATGGGCGACAATAACGAAAGTGGCATTGGAAAAATACGTGAACTCCTGTGGATGACATTTCTAAAAGTTATTTGCTGCGTTGAAATGTATAAACACATTTTCATCGGCAATTTCTATCTAAATCAGAAATATTTCGTTTCTGTTTAGTCCGGCGTTAATTGTCGATAAGAATTTTATTCATCGCCCATTTATATAATATTGTAAAGATATTTGTATCTCTTTTCACGAAATTTTCTTTACAATATTTCTCATTCCGCAAATATTCATCTGATTTCATTTCAAAAGGTTAGTACGAACCACAAAATTAAAATACACACAAAAAGAATAGATCGAAAATAAATGAAGTAAAATTATTAAAAATATTTTTCTGGTTTTTTTTTATCTTAAGTACAATTATTATCAGCAGGAATAACATTCAAATGGTTTGATTTATTCGCCTTTTTTTTATGTTTTAAATGCAATGTATAAACTGGAGAAGAGGGTAGCTTAATTTCTATATTTAAATATGTATATCTATATATACACACATACATATATACACGCATTTGTATGTATATATGCAGACATATATATATATACATACATATTGTATATAGTGCCAAAAATATATATATATATATGTGTATATAAATGCATGTGCGAAGATATAAAACAAAAAAATCTTAACGAAAAAGAAAAACATAATGATAAATTGGGATGCCGAACAGTTTTGAATATAAGAAACGAAACATTAGGATTAAAAAAAAATGAAAAATATTAAGAATAATGCATTACTGCGAAACGTAAAATCTTTTAAAATGAAATTAATCCTTGGCAATCATTGTTTCTTTTTTCTCCAGATATTCAATCTCATTGTTCTTCACCACGCTTCTACGCTTTCACTTTTTCATTTGTTAATTATTACAATAATTAACCATTACCGATGTCACTTTATTCGGGATGATCCAATGTCTCTTAATAGTAGTAATAAAATACTATAATAATAAACATTAATGTCTTATCACTACCTCAAGGGTTATTTTAATTTTTGTATATAATAATAATAATAATAATAATAATAATAATAATAATAATAATAGTAATAATTATTATGCAGCGATTTTTCCTTTCGTTTTTTTTTGTCTCACCGCAAATTTTTCGTAATAATTTCGCATTTCAGCCTGTTTCTTTTTTTTTTTTTACATTCGTACCTCCTATATATTTACTCGCGTGTATGTGGTTTTATTATCCCATATTTTCCATTTTTTGTCGAATACAGTTTCAAAAATCATTTTACGTCTGCATTAAAACCGCTCGGCGGTTAGTTAGTAAGCTGTAAGTTATGTACACAATTCTTTTAACACTTTCTCTTGTCTCGATGGCATCTTGAGGGAAATGATATACATTTAATTGAAAAGAAAAAAAAAAAAATAAGGAAATAAATTGTTTTCTGTTGCCTGCATACATCCATATTCTCACTACCTACAGCCATTTTTTTATTCATATTTATTTCTTCTTCTTTTTTTTTCGTCGCTCTATTGAAAATATATTGAATCCTCGAAATGCACGACGATACTTTGCGTATCTTCGTACCTAACACAAATCCAATTTATTGTTATAACTCTACACTAATGTCCGTTCAAACATTCTATTATGCGTTATGGAAGTTGTTACTGCATACGAAATTATATTCGCTACGTCTCAATTCATACTCTCTTCGCCATCGATACTTTCGTCTTGAGTTGTAGAATCATCACCAGATCCACCAGTTTGTACGGATCCGCGTTTTGTTAGTCTCGCTGAACTCAAGCTCATCGTAGCTCCACCTCGTCTAAAATAAAAAATTTCACTCATGATTATACGCTTAAATAAGTTGATGAATAATCCGTAAAATATGAAGTAGGATATTACGAGGAATGTTTTGAGGTAGAGGTAATATTCAGCTGGACAAGGGGATTATGATGAGGGTGAAAAACATTCTTCTATGCTACAACTAATCATTCAATTTATCAGCTGTTATTGAAATAAATTTGGATATAAAATGTGGAAATAAAAAACTTTATGAGAAATTACCTCAGTTTACTCTTCAAATTTGCAACTTCACGCGTTAAATTTTCATGCGATTCAACCATCTCATCCATTTCTCTCTGCGCCTTTCGCTTGAGTACTTTGTGCCTGCTCAATTCCTCCTCCGTCTCATCAAGTTGTCTCTTAAGAGTTTTAACTCTAGCATTAGCCTTTTCAACTTGCTCTTTATACTGATCCGCATTTCGTCGTTCATCCTCAAGTTGCAATCCCAATTCTTTCAATTTTTTATCCAATTTTCTGTTTATTTTCTGTTGAGCAAAGCGTTCTTTCGCTTCAGTTTCCAATTGTTCATCGAGATTGCTGATTTTCGACTCAAGTGCTTGAATTGTTGCCTTTGTCTTTGCACGCTGTGCTGTTTCCAATTCAGCTAGTTTACCTTTTAGTTCTTTATTTTGTCGCTCCAATAATAACCGTTGTGACTCTAGTTTCTGTGTACTGGAACGTTCAGTCGCCAAATCCGTGGTTAATTGTTCAATTGTGATTTGTCCCTTTCTCGCGCGATCAACAAATATTTCACTGTTTGATTGTTCTTCCTCGAGTTCCTCCTCGAGTGTAGCAATTCTCGCTTCAAGACGACGTTTCTCATCCAACATCAATGTACCCTTGTTTGCATTATTATTCACTTCCTCCTGCAATTCATCACGTTCATTTTCTGCTGCACGTCTTGCACGTTCGCTGCCCGCCAGATCCTCCGTCAATTGAAGTAAATCAGCCTCAAGACTCTTCACCCTCTTCTCAGTCTCTTTTGCACTTATTGCCAATTCATCTCTTGCCGCGCGCGCCTCTTCCGTTTCCCTCGTACTATCTTTAATTTGTCCCTGCAATTTTTTCAATTGCTTCAACGCGTCCTCTTTCACTTTATTGTGCATTTCCAATTGTTGTTCAACATCTTTGTAATCGGCCTCGAGCTTTTTGCGGGCAGCAATCGCAGCAGCACGTTGTTTTCTCTCGTCTTCCAATTCAGCCTCCAAATCGCGCAACTGTTTAACAAGTCCGCGGCGATTCTCCTCAGCTTGCTCTTCCTTTGCCTGCAGCTCACGATCAAATTGACCTCGCATTGCATGCATATTCACCTCCAATCTCAATTTAGCGTCTTCAGTCAATTGTAACTCATCTTCAAGTTCTTCCACCTGCGAACGTTTTTCCGTTAATTTCGATTCGAGCGCACGTTTCGCCTTCTCCAATTCATGCACATTTTTATCTGCAGTACCCTGATTATTCACGAGCTCGTCCAACTCGGATTGAAGACCACGTCGACCACGTTCTAGCACCTCCACCTTTTCATTCAATTCATCCAATTCACGTGTTAAGGATAACACTTTAGTTTCTTTTTCGCGTGCCTCACGTTCAGCAGCGTCTCTTTGCTCAGCATATTGTTCAGAAACAGCTTTTTCCTCAGCTAAAACCTTGTCAAAATTCTTTTGCTTCTTCTCCAATTCAATGACTTTCCCTCTTTGTACTTCGAGCTCAATAGTGCTGTCTTCCAATTCCGCTTGAATTTTTCGTTTAGATTTATCCAATTTGTCATTGGCCGCCTGCAATTCTTCAACTTGTCGTTGTAATGCTTCAATATCTTTCATACAGCGTTTTCTAGCTTCTTCCAATACGGCTGCAGCTTCTGCTTCTTCATCACCACGTTTTTTTGCTTCAGCCAATTGAATTGTGAGCGCTTGAACTTGCTTATCTAATGCACGTTTAGCCTCCTCTTCCTCTTCAAGTTGATCATGTAGAGTCTCCTTTGTACTCTCTAACGCACGTAATTTTGAGCCTAAAGCGAGCTTCTGTCTTGTTTCTTCTTCGAGTTGTTGTTGCAATTCAGTAAATTGTGATTCGCAAGTAGTGGAAGCTTTTAGTGCAGCTGAAGCTTTCAATTCGGACGTTTCCAATTGTTGTGAAATTGTTTCAGTCTCCATTTGCAATTTCGCTACTCGTTCAGCCAATTCTTGCTTATTTCTATCGACTTCTGCAAGTTTAGCATTCAATTCTACTAATTGTTGCTCAGCCTGTTTACGTCGACGATCGGATTCTTGTCTGCTGGCTCCCACCGATCTCAACTCCGTTGCTAAATCAGCATTCTCTGCTTCCAATGAACCCTTTGCCTTTTCAAGTGTGGCTTTTGCTTTTTTCAACGCATCCATTTGTTCATTGATCGCTGTCAACTCTTGAGTGTGTTTATGGCGCATTTCAGCAAGCGTCGCTTCGTGAACTGACGTTTCTTCTTCGAGATTTTTTTTCAAAGTTGCCAATTCTTGTTCGCGTTTACTACGCAACTCCTGCTGTGCCGCTGTTGTATCAAGTGAATCCAAAAGTTCATTCTTCAATGCTTCCAATTCTTCATTCAAGTCACGCTTGAGTTTCTCCGCTTTACTTCGCGCGGCTTTCTCAGCTTCAAGATCCTCTTGGAGTTCAGCCAATTGTGATTCCAACTCTCTCAAAGCTTTCTGTGCTTGCGCTTTTGCAGCCGCCTCCTCATCAATCTTTAACATTACTTGATTGAGCTCCTCTTCACGTTTACCAAGCTGAAGTTGCAATTCCTCTGCCTGTGTTTTTCTCTCACCGAGTTGATCCTTTAAGTCCGACACCTCAGTCTCTACTTTTCTCTTTGACCTGTCCACCTCCTGTCTTTGTTGATGATCCTTCAGCAGACGCTCTTCAAGATCGGCAATCGTTGCCTCATGTTTTGCCTTTAATTTAGCTAAATGTTTTGCTTTTTCTTCCTCCTCAGCGAGTGTTTGTGATAAATCATTGGCACGCTCCTCCAACAATTTCTTTTCCTTCAGTAATTTTTGATTTGTATCATCCGATAATGCAAGATCCTCTTCTAATTTTTTAATTTTACCGTCACACTGAACTTTTTCCAACTGCAATTTTTGCCTAGCTGCCTCCTCTTCCTCAAGTTGTTCTTCCAAATCGCTTATATTCAACTGCAATTTCTTCTTCTCTTGATTCAATGCATTACTTCTTTCTTCTTCTTCCTCAATACGCGCCTCTAAATCATGTAAAATTTCTTCGAGTTCTTGTTTGCGCGCAGCCAATCTGGCACGCATTTCTTCCGCTTCAGCGCATAATTCAACCTCAGCTTGCAACTGTTCAGCCAACATAGTTTTTTCTTCCAATGCCAATTGATATTTTCTCTCATACTCCTGTGCCGAGTGCAATTGCATCTCGAGCTTATCTCGAACCTGCTTCAATTCATCCTCCTTTTGCGTCAATTTCTCCTCTTGCTTCGTTACTTCTAATAGTGGCTTCACTTTTGTATACAATCTCCACCATTGCCAATTGCGTAGCTTCAAATATGCAGCGCAATTTCGTTGAATAATACGAATTGCATTTAACTGTTGAAGACGTTTTTGATAGTTGCGACGAGCAAGGAACCCTCGACAGAAGGCTTGGAAATTGACAATTAAATCTGTTATTTTGTAATCGCGCTCCTCTTCAAGATGTGCCAGTACCCCAGCCCGGAAGAATATTTTTGATTGACCGACACGATAAAGATTTGGATCGAGCTCTAATGCTTGAATCATTTTTTCACATGCCTTTTTGCCATCCATAAAACCTTTTGGAATAACATTGGGTGTTAATAACTCATAGCGTTGACGGAATTCTTGGAATGGAATTCTGTTGGGGAATCCCTGTCGACAAATACGGATTCCTTCAAGTACACCATTGCATCGCAGTTGATCGAGAACAAGTGGTGCATCAATTTTTCCGGCTTTTTTCTCATGATTCGGAATAATACAACGAACAAAATTCGGATTAGTATTTCGTAATGTTACCATAAGTTTGGCCAACTGTTCTTTATACAATTGTGACACTGTTCTGAACATTCCTTTTCTAGTTCTCGCACCAAACTGAGTATCAGTAAGAGCCTGTTGTGCCATTCCAACAATTTCAGCGTCTTTCCATATGTGGCAGACAAATGGATCTTGTGACGCTTGAAGCAAACTAACCACATTCTCATTGAGTGGATCCATATTTTTCATTAGCCATTTGGCCGCTGAATAGTCAACTTTGCCTGCGTAATGAATAATGGCAAAATCAGCAACACCACGAAAATCGGTTTTCATAAATTTCGGATGAACGCTGTGTGCGCCAACGAGTTTTTCCACAAATGTTTTGTCTGTTGCTTTCGGGAACCAACATTCCTCATCGAGTAATGCCATAACACCCATCGGTTTATCAATCAAATCAATTGTGGGCTGTAAGTCAAGACCAAAGTCAATAAATTTCCATTCAATGCCTTCACGTTGATATTCCTCTTGCTCCAAAATAAACATTGTATGATTAAAGAGCTGTTGAAGTTTTTCATTTGTATAATTTATACAAAGTTGTTCGAATGAATTCAATTCAAAAATTTCAAAACCCGCCATATCAAGGATACCAATGAAACTCGCGCCCTGTCTCTTTGTTCTATCGAGAGATCTATTGATTCTGTTCACTAACCATCGGAACATGCGTTCATAGCATGCTTTTGAAATGGCCTCGACCGCAAACTCAACTTGCTCCTTTGTTTGTGCTTTAGTTACGAAATCACGGCCTACTTTGATTCGCGGTTTTAAAAATGCTTTTGTCATTTCAGTTACGCTCAATCCCAATAAATGTGATATCTTCTGTGCAACTGTGTTGTCAGGTAATGTTGCTTGATCTGAATTCCTCTCTTGTCTAAATTGCATCGACCCAAAAAGCATAACAGCAGACACAATTCGAAAGATAGATGAAAAGTCTTCACTAGTCATGCCCATAATACTCATGGACTTTACAGTAGATGTAAACTCTGCAGCATCATCGACACCGGGAACTGGCAATGCGCCATTTGACAGAAAAGGGTATAGTTTTGGATCTTCTAATATGAATTCTCTTTTGTGTTCTGGAGTAGCGCCAGCAAGCAACTGGTAGAATATGTGAAAAGTTCTTTCATCTTTTGCTTGTCTTATAGCTCTCGATTTTTCCAACAAATATGTTTCAATATTTGCACCGGCGATATAACCAGACGCATCAAAATTTATTCTGATAAATTTTCCCTGGAAAAACATTCGAAACAATGAACAAATTAATTATTGAATTGTGTGAAATTGCGAGAAGCAAAAAAGAAAATAGTTGATGTATCTGTAACTTACGAATCTCGATGAATTATCGTTCTTCACGGTTTTTGCATTACCGAATGCCTCGAGAATTGGATTAGCTTGAAGAAGTTGCTGTTCCAGTTCACCCTATCGGAAGAAAAAACACGTAAATTTTAGGGACGTTTTAAAATTACATAGCATAGATGCATAGATGATCATACACAAATTCACGAGGTGATGCTTTTTTACAATATACTGTGATTTGTCGAAGTCAAAGAACAAATTATTTGATTATTCATTCGTCGTGACATTATTTTTTTTTCAAATTATTAACATATACAAACAGATAAACATATATATAATGTGAGTGAATACATGAGAGAGCTCATATTCGTCAAGGAGCGCTGCCCTCGCGTTATCGTTGAACAAAGAAAAAGCTTAACCGGCACACCCTCCTGTCTATCAGATTAATTTTGATATTAAAACCGTGTATGAAACACCCTGTAACATGTTTATTGAACGATCACCGCAAGATTTAGTATATTTTTTTTTATATAAAATAAATAGCGGAATGGTACCAGACAATGTGCAGAAAATGCAGTTATACATTCGAATAAACAATTGTATATAAAACATGATTATTGGAAGAAAAAAATATCACTTTTTTTTTTAATATGTGAGACTCAGTGATTGCAAAGTTCATGAACTGATTAGTTTTGAAGCAACTCGAATGTGTATAGACGTACATTTTATCATGCATGATAATTAAACTTTCACACCTATAATCTCATAATTACCGCGAATTTCTCCATATTGCTTCCAGTGCTCTGAATCCATACACGCAGCGGAAAATTTTTAAAAGCAAACGTTATGTTAGTGACATATGATCAATGAACGAGTGTACAATTAAGCAAAGAAAAAAAAAACAAAAAAATATTAATACACGTAAACAAAGATTATATGCAATTTAATATAAATAAATGATTATATTTAATGGAAAGCAGAGTAATAACACGATTACAGTTAAAAGCTTTGCATTTATGAACTATTTCATAATACAGAAATTGATTGAACTCACTATGATCAACGCTGGACTTGGGGTCTAGTTGAGTGGTCGAATAATGTCAGCACCGAAAATAAAAATATTACATTAATCAATTATAGAATCATAAATATACAATTTTTTCGTTTTACTTAACAAAGTGTGTAATGAGTGTCAGCAGTGATTATTTAGATCAATTTCTTGCACATTATTACGTAGTAAGAAGAAAATATAACGACTGAAAAGTGCATGCTCAAGAAATTGATAATGGCAACATTGCATTCAGCGCAATATCCTCATAATGATAACATTTTTCAAACTGTAATGATATACCACGAAATTGCCATTGAATGTTTTCGTTCTTGCTTTTTCTCATGCTTTATTGTTTTTATTTTTTCAAGCAAGCATCATAATGAAGTTGATCAGAGGATAAAACGAGAATCGAATGGAAAGTATATCGGGATTCTTGACCTGGTTCAATCACATGCCGAGTTGAGCGCGATCGGATGACGCGATCGTCGATCGATTGCATAATATATTGCCAGTACGTCCCACAATCGGATTGTATATCGATAGTTTTAGTTTAGTGAAGACTAAATTGTGGATCTATTCAGAGTAGATATGTGATGTGGAAATAAACAAAGTTTTTACAGTCCAAATAAGATCTATCAAAGTGCGCGACGACAATTTTATGTCACAATCATGATTAGACATTTTGATTTTTCACAATACCGTATGAATCACGAAAAAATTACAATAAGAGGCTGCAAAAACTTCTTTTAATCATTAAAATTCTAAAAGTTATTGTGGTTAAACAAGAATCCGGTTATTGTGGTGAGGATATCCGACCATTATACAAGGATATATTCTATAATTTAGCTCTTTTATCATAATCATATTGTCAACTTAAATAATCTGTCTACTAAGTGTTGAAAAGAGTAATATAAAAGATCTCGAATTTCACCAACACCTACGTAATTTGATGCATCAGCTGTCAAATCAACTGACTAATATGTTTGCAATTCTTTCTTTTTTATTATTGCTTATTGTGCATATAAAGATTTTTACACTGCTGTACTCTTTCAAAAGTATAAAATATTATTCAATATCATTTTTAAACTATAATTGTATTTAATGTGATGTAGTTGGATAACTTACAGCATTTGATTTGGGTTTTGATGCAGCCACATATGCCAAATATTGAATGACTTTCTTTGTATTTTCTGTTTTGCCTGCGCCAGACTCGCCCGTACATAAAATTGATTGATCTTCTCGATCTGAAAAAAAAAAAAAATATATATATAATATCAGCCAAAAGTAAATAATTTGTTCCCTCCTTTTCCCCTATGAATCGACGTGGTACAGAAACGAGTGAAGAAGAAATAAAAAAAAAAGAAACATAAAAAAAAGCAATTCAACGTCATGATTTCACCGGTATCATTGATTCGACGTCGTATTTTAATTCATAAAGCTGACGAGTCTCGCGACGGCAAATAGCATTATTAAACATACGCTTTTATATTATGTAGACGAATGGTATGAAGGAAGAAAATCATAGGGAATTCGAGCAAGGCTATACAACGGTGATCATACAGTTGTAAAGGAGCATAATCCCACGCAAAAATTCATATTCACCTCTATACAATTATGCAATGCGCAATAATAAATAATCAACAACAACCAAACAAATCAATATTAATACAACACTAAATTTTGATTTTTCTCTTTTATTTGATTTGTTTTTCTCGTCACGCCTGATCGTCTCTCTACACATGCTTAAACGATATCAACCCAACACTTTCAACCAGTCTTCTACGTTTCGCGCACATTCTTTTTACGCCAGACCGTGAGAAATTCTACGAATGTCATGATTGTTTGCAACATAATGATCAACGAACAGCTGATAAGCAAAATAATGAAATTCCAAGCATTTTTCTAATTTAACACGCATATGAATTCTAACACAAATAATATATTATTTATACATATAAGAAATAAAAAGAAGAACGTACCTAGATGACTAATGAAAACACGCAATGAAGAACGAATATTATTTTTGTTTGTTATATTACATTATGAAAATTGTTGTAGTATAGTTTAACGCCTTCATTATCTATATACACATTCTCCAGTGACTTGTACATTGAATTTATGAATTCATTATGCTAATGTAGCATATGAACACGATGGATCTGTTTGAATGGGATGTCGCGGGAGTTTTATTTATCGTGTTAGAAAATGTGCGCATTACCTTGTAACATGGAACGGTAGGCGGTGTCCGTGATGGCGAAAACGTGTGGCGGTACTTCATGCCTCTTGATACCCTTATATCGTTCCATAATTTTTTCTGTGTATATCGGCAGTCTTTTGTATGGATTGACGACAACACAGAAGAGACCAGAGTACGTCTGCAATGAAATCAAATTCATGTTATGATGTTACATGTCAGTTCAATAACGAAATAATTTTGTGACGAGAAAAAATAGAAAAAAAAATTATTTAGTCACAACACTCATAATTATTGAATTGATCAATTGATAAAAATAATTAAAAAGACAAGTAGTGCAGTAAAAATGTTTTTCACATCGTATTATTACCTCGGATATTTATTGTGATATCCCATGCAATATCAATAAAATTAAACTACAGGGAATGGAGTACACAAGAAGAGAGAAAAAACATTGAGTTCAAACTATTGAATAAAATATCATAAAATACTGTATAGTCGTTTAAAACCAATCTACAAAATTCTCTACCATGGGTAAACATGGTCATTCTTCACGCGCCGCCCCCCCCCCCCCCCCCCGCAATCTCTCTCGCACTTATTTCCTTTCTCCGTTTTGCACTCATGAAGTATATTTTTGTCTTGGGGCCTGTCAACTCTTTTTTTTTATTCACATCTTCTTTTCATTTCTATTTATTTTTTAGTCATGGCTATTGCGAGAGATGCAAACATGACACGAATCCCAAAGTGATTCATCTCCTCATATCTCTAGGTAGGACAAACATATATACCATTTGTACTTTTCTCCTAAAAATACAAAACACCTTATTTTTTTTTATTGCCTACATTTGCATTCAAAAAATATATGAATGAAGTATTCAGTACGCCTCTTTTCTGTTTCGTTCATTATTTTACCTTGTATTTTGTAGTTTTTTCCCTCTATTTTTCTTTTGCCTTTTTTTTGTAACGCTTTCTATCTTCATTGTGTCTTCATTCTGGCAGATTAGCATTGTAACAAGACTGCATGCATTTCACGCACCCCTATATCAAAGCGCTATGAGGGCGTAAACAAAAAATAATACCCTAATGTAAAACATAAAGAGTTGTTGAACTAACACGAGAGTGCATTTTCATCCTGGTCTGCAATATTTCATATTGCATATATTGTATATATTATGTTGAAATCAGAAAATATAATAAAACATCAGATGGGCAATGACGTCACGTGTGCATGCATGTAAGTGTTCAGCATATATGTTGGCATGATGATGAAGACAACGTTTATTTTGTCTCGTTTGCTCTTTCTCAACTTTTCTCTTTGCTCTTAATATATATGTGCTCTTGCGTTTTTGCATCGTTTTTCTCTCTTCGCTTCTCTTCCCGCCGCATCTCGTTCGTTTTTCCATGTAAATTCTGCAGACTGTTCTAATCCACTGGCAGTACCGACCCCGCCATAAATCTACATACGCATATATAACCACATACAGCGTATGGTACAAGTCCGAAGAAAAGGCTCACCTTGACGACCACGCGTGAACAGACGTGGCTTTAAAATAATATTCACTCAAATTCAAGTCATGAATGAAGCTAAGTTCACAATCGTAGACACGTTAATCATCGGCCATGAGTTTTTCATCAGGGCGTGTCTCATAAGTTTTTTTTTTTCATTTCTTTTTTTTTACTTCTCGCCTTTATTAGATATAGTCAGTCGACAAAAAGTAATTTATAGTTTTTTGTTTGTATTAAAATATGTTGGTAATAAAACACTAGAAATGAACAGAGTGGAATAAATTCAAGAAATAATGGGAAATTTCACCAGAAATTCCATGTATTTTTTCCTATGTTTCTCCACAAGTCTCTTTGAGCATACAACAGTTATATATATATATATATATATA
>CAJUYH010004721.1:25627-51584 GCA_910591685.1 Galerucella tenella | reverse complement strand
ATGGTTATTATGATACATATGATGAAACTTTACGTGAATGGAAATTCAACCCTCCTGGATCTCCTTGGTGGGGCGAATGGTGGGAGCGTCTGATAGGCATATTGAAACAGCTGTTAAAGAAACAACTTGGGAAAGCTTGTCTGACCTATGAAGAGCTTTTTTCAGTTATATGCGAATGTGAATCTGTAATAAATTCACGGCCTCTCACATATATTACAGACACGAAAAATGACTTAGTTATTCTTACCCCGTCTATGTTTCTTCAAGATGTTAAGGAAATCGGAACTCCTTGTATGGACGAAATTGATGCTACATCACTTAAAAGACATCTGAGATACATTCAGAAGATTAGAATGAATTTAAGAAAAAGATTTAGAGAAGAATACCTTAGCCAGCTAGTCTTGCATTTGAAAAGAAAAACATCCAGAGAAGTTATTAAAGGAGAAATTGTGATTATCGAAAACGAGCATATGAAGAGACTTGATTGTCCTTTGGGTATAGTAGAAGATATTTTTCCCGGAAAAGATGGAAAAATTCGTTTGGTAAAAGTTCGAACTTCAACGGGTTCTCTGATGAGACTCATTCAAAGACTTTACCCCCTTGAAATAAAGACCGAAGAAGATGATTCTGTGAGATGTGAACTGCGAAGAAGACAGTTAGAAAAGTTAAATATTGATAAGCAACAGCCTAAGTCTAATACTTCTAAAGAAGACTCAACGATAAGGGAAAGAAAACTGATTACCGTTAAGGAAGGCTTAGCTCCAGTTATAACAAGATATGGAAGACAAGTTAAGCCCCCGTCTAGATTTGTGTCATACATTTTCATGAGAAGTTGTGCCACTGGGAAGCATGGCACAAGGTGGGAGTGTGTTGGAAAATGCTAGTGTTCACTATGTATCTTTTTTGTAACTAAGTATTTTTTTAGAGAAAATAGTTGTCAATATTTGTCATTTTTAATTTATATAGATTGTCAAAGTAGATTGAAAAATACAAGTTTTTTCATAAGATATCATCAACTTTCGTTTATTTTCAACTTTAAAACTTACTCCAGACCTGAGGCGTATCAATTCACCGGTTAGGTTTTTTGTACGTTCCACACTTGGCATTCTCTGTATGTGTCCCCACCATCCCAATTGTTTTTGTTCTATAAATGAAATAATGTCTTCTATGTCTAGTTCTTCTCTTATTCGTGTATTTCTTATTTTGTCTCTCCTTGTCACTCCTATAACTCTCCTCAGGTATTTCATTTCTGTTGCTTGTATTCTACTTTTGATTTTTTTTGTTAATATCCAGGATTCACATCCATATGTTAATACTGGTCTATATATTGTTTTGAATATTTTTAGTTTTGTCTGTCTTGAAATTTCTCTTTTATTGATGAAGTTCTTATTCATTGTATAGTACAGTTTTATGGTTTTCTCGATTCTGTTGTTAATTTCTGCTTCTTGTCTTCCCTTTTCGTCTATCGTTACACCTAGATATTTGAAATCTTTTACTTGTTCTATTTTTATATCATCTATCGTTATATTTATTTCTTCGCCTCCTATGGTCATCACCTTGGTTTTATCTTTGTTTATTCTCATTTGTTTTCTCTTCAGTGTTTCATTCCATATTTTTATATTATATTGTAGTCGTTCTTCATTTTCAGCTATCAGTATTATGTCATCGGCAAATGCTCCCTCAGCTATCTCTACTCTCTGCATATTTTTGTATCCAATGCACATTTTTTTGCTATTTCTATCACATTCCTTAATGATGTCGTCCATGAAAATGTTAAAAAGCATTGGGTTCAATGATCCGCCTTGTCTCAAACCATCTTTTGTTTTAAAACCTTCTGATTTCATGTGGTTCTTGATGACATAATTTCTATTATTTCTATATATGTTTTTAGCCATATTTATGATTTTTCCATCGATATTTCTATTTTTCAGACTCTCCCATAACTCTGTTCTTGGTACCTTGTCAAAGGCTTTTTCTAGGTCTATGAATGCCAGATATGTATTTTGGTTTTCTGATCTTCTCTTTTCTATTATTTGTTTTATGGTGAATATGTGGTCTTGTGTGCTTCTTCCGGGCCTGAACCCACTTTGTGGTTCTGAGAGTTGTGACTCTATTTTATTCCTGAGTTTGTTGTTAATTATTCTTTCTATTATTTTTGTTATGGTATTCAGTAACGTAATCCCTCTATAGTTATTGCAATTTTTATAGTCTCCTTTTTTGTGTATCGGTGTTATTAGAGCTGTACCCCATTCTTCTAGCATAGTTTCTTTTTTCCATGCCTTATTGATTATTTTTAGTAAGCTCTTTCTTCCAGTTTTATCATTTCTGATGTTATTTTGTCCTCTCCTGGTGCTTTCCCATTCTTCAATGTTCTAATTACTTCATCTAGTTCTTCCATTTCTATCAATGGTTCGCTTTCGTTTAACTGGTTCCTTTCTGTTGTTTCTATTGATACTTCTTCATTTTCTTGACCTAGTAGTGTCTGGAAATATTCTTTCCATCTTTTCATTATATATGTTTCGTTTGTAATTATTTCACCGTTTGAATTCTTAATTTGTATGTCTTTTACGGGTTTATCTGATCTCATTGATTTTAGTGCTTTGTAAAATAGTTTTTGGTTACTTTTACTGTCTTCCTCTAGTTTATTACCGAATTCAATCCATGAAATTTCTTTTGCTTTATTAACTAGTGTTTTTACTTGTTTTCTTCGATTTTTATATAGTTCATACTGTTCTGTTGTATTATTGTTCAAGTATTTTTTCCATTGTATTTTTTTTTCTTTTATAGCCTCCTTAATGTCATCGTTCCACCATGATGTCTGTTTTCTATTATTTGTTTTGTAGGTGCCACATGTACTGCTAGCTGTTTCTATGATAACATTTCTAAAAATGTTCCACGCTTCTTGCAGTTCTGCTTTCTTAATGTCGTTGTATTTGTTTTCAAGTTTTTCGTTGGTAATATCTTTATATCTAGTAGCTACAGTTGTGTCTCTCATTTTATACGATCTGATCGTGATGTTTTCATGTTTCTTAGTCACCGTTTCTTGTTTCTTTTCCATTGTGTCTCCTTTGATTTTTATTGTCAATAGGAAATGATCACTGTATATTTCTGCTCCTCTTCGAACTCTAACATCTATAACATTGTTCCTATTTTCTTTCTGTACCAGAATTTATGTATGTTTTTGTGTTGATAAAATGTATTTGTGATGATCAAGTTTTGTAATTGACAGTATTGGAGCATTCTCTTTCCATTGTCATTTCTGGTTTGTTCTCCATATTTTCCTAACATTGTTTTATATACATGGTCCTGTTTTCCCACTCTGCTATTAAAATCTCCCATAACTATTATTGTTCCTCTTGCATTTTCGGTTATTTCTGTCAATTTTTCCCAAAATTTTTCTTTTTCTTCTATTCTTTCATTTTCATCTGGTCCGTATATTGCTATTATTGTACTCACTTCTTTATTGTGTTTTTCCATTTCTATGGTTATTATTCTGTCATTTATAGCTTCCCATTTTCTAATTTTCTCGGTTAAGTCTTTATGTATTATTAATCCTACACCAGCTGATGCCCTTTGTTTCATTTCTACTCCGCTATATACTAATATGTGTCCATTCTGTTATTGCTAATATTTTCAATTTGTTCCTTTCGAATTCTTCTACTATTTCAATTTCTTTCCCATTCAAGCTTCTAGTGTTCCAAGTTCCTAGTAACCATGCGTTTTTTTTATTATTTTTATTGCCACTTCTCGTTATCATTTCGTTTTTCCTAATATCGTAATCCGAATTCCTTGCCGTTTCCTTCTTTGTTCGATCTATGTTTCCTGTGTTCATTATCAGTTTTTTGTATTGATTGGTGTTTTATTTTCTTTTTCTAGTTCGTTTCTTTCTAGGTTCCAGTACCATTTTTCTCCATCTATCTCTAGTTTTCTATATCCAATTTTCACATGTTTTCCTTCTCTTCTTTCTTCTTTAGCTCGATTTCATATCTTTTTTTCTATTTCTCTTTGTTCCTTTGACATATCATCATTCACATATACCTTGTATTCATTGATCCTGCTGAGTTTGTTCTTATTTTTCATCACTTTCTGTTTTTCGTTTGAGTTTTCTAATTGTATTAGACATATTCTGTCACCTATTTTTCTTGCATTTCTTATTTTCAAATCGATGTCCATATTATTTTTAATGAATGAAATCATTCCTTCTTTCAATTCCTCTTCATCATTTGTTGTGATTGGTAGTCCTTGTATAACCACATTATTTCTTCTCGTTTCTCTATCCATGTTGTCAAGTTTGCTATTGATTGTTTTAATTTCTTCTTTCAGTTTTTTATTTTCATTTTTCAGTATGTCATTATCCGTTTTGACTTTTATTATTTCGTTTTTATATTCTTTTTGTTCTTCCCTTATTTGTTTGAGCTCCTGCTTCATATCCGTTTTCATTTCTTGTATCATTGTGATGATAGTTTCTAATTTGTCGTCTTCTTCTTTTTTTTTTTCTTTCAGGTGTTCAGATAATTTTTCTGCTTTTAGAGAATATATCTGGTAGCTTTCCAGTATCTTTTTTCCTTTTCCCTTCATCTGTATTCGATTCTTCGTCGCTACTCATTTAGATGTTTCCTGGATCCGGTTCTGTACTATTTTTATGTACCGCGATAAGAAGGCTTCCCGAATCGACTTCTCGGAGGTCACCCACTTCTCAGTACAATGTTTATTTTATTATACTTGTTCTACTCACTCTGTTCTTTCAAATTTATTTCCAATCAATTTCACTCACTTATTTCCTTCTCTAGTATATCACTTATGAAATTAAAAGTGCTCGAAAGTCCCAAAATTTGGGTTTGTTTTCGGAGCGCTATAATTCACGTCACAGTGTTTACTCGCCAGGGCCGTACTCCTTCATATTTCTGTATTCCTCACCCTGTTCCCAACAATTTGCTTACTGCTTGTTGTTTCCTATGCTTGACAGTTAACATCATTCGTAGACTTTTTTTTGGATGATTGATTTGTTGTGAACCAATTTGCATAAATAAGTACCTCAAAAAGCACAAGCTAGCAAATGAGAAGAATCGGTGGAAAGGGAAAGGTAACCTCCATTCACATACTTGCGGAATGCATTGCAATACGCATTGCAATACAAAATCCCAGGTCACAATACTCAGGAAGTTACTGGATAAAAGAGAGACACTCCCCTGGACTTCAGCCTGGGGATATACTGAAATTTTTTAAGGACATTTCTAGAGAAGCCGCTAGTCTCTGATACTTCCATCAGGAGCTAAGTAGAAGCAATGGACAGAATCGATTTCTTAGGTGAATGTCAACCCAGAATACTTATGTACCTATACGAAATAAAAACCAAGGAAAGTGGTAGTTCCCCAGTGTGGAAGAAAAACTAAGATACGAATTGAGCTAATAATTTTTTTTCATAAAATACCACTCACTACGTGAATTCGATTTTAGATTGTCTTGCTGGTAGAAACATATATATTTCGAACATATGTGAAGGTTATACCTTATTGCGATTACGAGGTGCATGATTACATAGTGTCAAGAAAACCTGCGGTAAATACGAAAAATTTCCTCGAATTTTTGAAGTGTCTCAAGTAATACTAAGAAAACGCAACTATTTGAAGAAAAGCAGCTCAGTGATATTAGGTAATTGTAATAGTTGTATTTTTTCCCTTTCCAAACAATTTCTGTCTATCTGTTTCATCATATTATAGTAGAAATATCACCTAAATGACCAGAATGTAATTCTTCCCATATTTTCCGAACCATTTGTGATGAGAAAAAATAAGTAGATTCCATTGAATAATCAAAAATTGGTAAACACTTAAGGAGACCCACAATATAGAGTTAAATATCTGATAGGCATCACATCAAATTTGCAATTCTGGAATTCAGACGATGATAATATGTTAATAACGGAATAATTATTATGAAATTTCTTAGAATTTTTATCAATTTTTCTATTGAATGGTGAAATTGATTAGAAACAATTAATTTCATTTGTAAAAGTAAGATGAGTGGATTTCACAAAGAGGGGTCCAAAGAGAATACTTCATGAAAAGGCTTCTCCATTTCAAATGTAATATTGTTTTTTTCCACATATATTTCCAACCATTAATTATGAGGGTTCAATGCACATGGTTACGATAAAAACAATAAATCTTCGTTCAGGTTCCCATTTCGTAGATTAAGTTATGCAAAAGGAGTGTTTTCATGATGACTACTTCTTGCAACTCCGCTTTTAATAAGACCTTAGATAAATATATATCACGCTCAATAAGACATTCAATGAAGTCCCATGCTAATTATCCTGTTGTGGGAGATCTTCTAACTTATCCAGCAGTGCCCCTAATTACTGGGTGATCTTTTGTTAGAGTTGAGTGTAACTTTAGATATATTTTTCCTGCTACACTGGGGTATTTCTCCTCTCTTATGCCGTTGGAAGAAATTGGTAGTTAACCTAATTTTGTTCCAATTGACCATTCCAGAACACACGACTTGACAGGCTGGCCAAATTGTGCATGCTCGCAGCGTTGACCAGATCATCGAATGCAAACTTGAGCCAGTTACAATGGTGCCTCATTGTCTTCCTCAAGATAAAAGCTACAACGACATTTTCTTAGATGATTTCCTTGCTCAAGGAAACAGGAATCATCCTCAGCCACGGGATGAAATTCCAGGTGGTCTGCAGTGCCAGCCGGATGTTCCTCGGGAACCGGAAGCTCAGCTTCCAGATGTCCCTGTTATTAAGCAGCCTCTCATACCAGTTCCTGGCCCAGAGATCCAGCCTGTCCCACTGATCCAGCATATCCCAGAGATCCACCCTATCCCGAAAATTCAGCCGGATGATATTCCGGTTAACCCAAGGAGAAACAGAGAGGTGGAAATTCTTGAGGAGGGATCAAGACCTGTTAGGTCTAAACGACCCGTTGAACGTCTGACTTATAAGTGATTTTGTTTTGTTAATTTTGATTGTAACTGTATTTTAAAAAATTAGAGAGAGGAGAAATGTTATGTACTTCGAATTCAAATTTGTGTTTTTCCGTAACAACGACTTTATTTATTTTGACATCATCAGTTTAGTTTTTTGCTCTCCTGTCACTGTTGGTTTAGTCTAATCAAATAATAAATTCGTGTTCCCAATAAAGTGTTTTATTGTGTGAACATAACAGATACAGAATTGAGACAGTGGCTTAGTGTAAAGAAGCGTAGCGACATTTGTCGCAAACTATTGTTTTGTTTTCTCATAATTTATATATAAAATGTGAATAGTTTTTTTGTTGATATTTGACCACCAATGTACCAGAAACTCATAAGAAATAAATAAAGATTATACTATTGATAAATATCCTAGGAGAAAACAGACTGTAGCATCATGTGAAAGTCATTACGTAATATGAATCTGGGCCCGTATTCTCGACAAGTGAACTTTTGATGAGTATGCGCATTTCGAGAGATTAGTACGTTTTGGTATTCTTGACTCGTGAACATTGATGCGTATACGTTTTTAAAACAAGTGTTAACAGCGAGCGCTTCGTATCGTTCGTTCCATAGTTTTGTTGACGTCTATTGATAATATCATTATATGTCTTGTCAACTTCGAAGACAGGTATTTTTTACTTGTCAAAAATATTTTTGAAAAATTGAAGACTTTGATGTGCTTCGAAGCCTTCGAAGTACGGTTAATGCTGATTGATGCAATGGAAGATGCTCCAGTTTGAAGTATATTCTAAAAATATTCTCAATTAGTATTCAATTTGTTGTAGTTGTTGGTGCCTTTTCGGTCCTTTGAAAGTATTATGCTAATTTTTGTCCATTTTCTTTCGGCACCTTTGAGTGTAAGGTTATTTGGAAATTTACCAAATTGAAGATCCAAGTTTTGCTCAGACATTCGATAAGGAAATTTTTCTGGCAGTCAGTCACTCGACTTTTTTTTATCTCGATTAGACATCATATATAAAGTTAAGTTTTTCTCAATTTCCTGTGAATTACAAATGTGGATAATCTTCCTCTCGCACATGAACCATTCGTTGTGATGCGTATACGTCAAAAAGCTCACTTGTCGAGAATACGACCCCTGGTATATTTCCAGCTACTCGCAAATTTTGCTCACGAAATTTCAAATAATAGTTATGAGAAAATGAATTCTTCACTCATCCATCAAATCAGACAGCTTCACTTATTTAAACTACACACAAAAGTGACTTGTGAAAAGAAATAGCCTATAAATATTTCAGTTCCACTCTACACTTAAATTTTCGAAAATGAAATCAATTTAATAAATATTATCAAAATTGATTGCAGAAATTTTTCTCCAGAATATGAAGCATCTTCAGCTGGGCACTTGAAACGTTTTGACGCATCTTTATGCACACTTCGTTTTCTACCAGGACTTTTGTCACTACCTGCTGGTTGGCGTATTCGTATGACAATATTAACTTGTGCCCCTTTGAGCTGCTTATGTCCAGTTAGCAGACTCACTTTTGATAGTATCACTGTTCCGTTTGTTTTTGTCCTGGTTAATTTGTCTACAATTTTATTGACTTGTGTAACCCATCTCGTTGTGGTTTTTCAGCGCCACAGAAAGGCTTCAGATCAATGAATGGCATTGACGAATTTACTCTCGATATTTCGTCTGCTATTCCGTCGCCTTTATGGCTATGGTGCCCTAAAACCCAAGTTTCCGTAGCCTGGCTACGGTCTCTCATAACATTTCAATACTTGATTAGGATGAAATCTAGTATCTTCGGGGTTGTTTTGGATTTGACGGTGTAATTTTGGATGCCTGTTAATTTCTAGTACACAGTGATGGATTGCTGCCATTTCCTACGCAATTTCCTACGCTCTCCGATGTTTTAGATTTGTCCGTATACCAGACTGCATCCTGCAGATATTATCTCGCTTTGTGACAAAAGGTACAATGACGGTGAGTTCGATAGAACTTCAATCGCTACTGTAGGAGTCCCTGTGATACAGGCAGATAACCTCCATGTGTTATAGTGTAACTATTGTTAATGTGATGACCCATATTTTTAATCCCTTTGAAGGGAAAAGCCGCCCAAATGACGTGCATAAATTTTTTTATAAATTCGAATATTGTAAAATAATGCTTTTCAAATGTAATTCAAATTGATATATTGGATTAAAATTAACCTGCATAAAATTTGTAATACAATTCAAAGTCATCACATTAACATTAGTTACACTATACCCAACATCCCTTTTGCCTCCACCTGATGCATCGTTGCCCACGACCCATCACACCAATAGGTTATTATTAGCCTAATAACCCATGCATATAACCATAAAGTAATATAGGATTCAAGACCCAGTTCTGATCACACAGTCTTCTGCTGCTTTCCGTGTGGACTTTGGTATTTGAGCTTCCATGTGAACCCGTGATCGAAATAAACTTCAATATATTTCGTTTTTTCGACCAATTGATTCCACGCTCTTCTTAGCACTATTGGTTTGAGGCCTGTTTTCTGAGCATTGACAGCCAGTTTTTTTTTGTCAACACCAATTATCAACTATATGGTCGTCTGCATTCTTCCGGCTAGCACTCCGTCAAATTTGTCCTTGAAAACTTTCACTATATCATCTGCATATCCTAGGCAGAAGTAGTTTGTCGCGCATGATTTTTTGTAGGAAGGCATCCACTACCGGAGGTTTAACTAATGGTGACAGGAACATTCCTGTGGGAATCCTCCACCGGAAGATAAACTCACCTCTGCAGACGATAAGTTGATTGTCAAATCTCTTCTCAGTTAGTGTGAAATGTTTAATGTAACTCGAAGAAAATGTTATATCTGAATATCCTCAAGGAGCTTTGCTTCTCTGGCCACCAAAAGCAACAGAACTACAGTTGGGAGGATTTTTGACCTCGGAATAAGCTTAACTGGAACAAAATAGTTATTTCTGAATTAAGAGCGTGAAGTAACAGACTACCGCTCGAAAAAGAATATTGCGGCGATTTTTCTGGAATCGGAAATTTCACTATAAGCTCAAAAAACACACACAATTTTTTATACAGTCGTGCGAAAAATTACTTATGTTTATATTACTGGATTGTTACTTTACGCTCCTTTACTCCACTTTACGATTTCATTTGAATGTAGTACTCAATTAGTCCTTTCACACATGACTGTAGAAAAACATTCTTTTTTTACTTTGGAATGAATTTAAAATGCATGCCCCAAAGATCAGGAGAGGATTTCTAATATGAATTGTGAAAGTGTTGGGTTTTATATTTTTTTCCAACTTATACTCTCCCACAATTCTACCATCACAGAAAGAGGGGGTGATTTTACAAAAAAATGTAGTAATCCATTTTTCTGGTAAATGCAACACGTTCTAATTAAAATTTAAAATGTGTTAAAATGAATATTACTATCACAAGTGAGCGGGAATAGTTATTTATGTATTAAGAGCGAAAAGTGATACATTATTGCTTGAGAGTAATGGTAATTACTCGAAAGCAATAATGTCACGTTTTCGCTCGTAATACATACAACATTTTTCTGCAATCACTTGATTGTAACTATTAAACACAAATATAAAGTAGAATTTATAAAAACTTCTAAAATCTGTCAGTTTAAATATGTCAATCAATGTCAATCCAAATATGTTCCAAACTTTTATATCTGTCACTGTCAATACAATAGGCATGATGACAGTCACTAAGAATCACTAAAATATTGATTTGATATAATTATAGAGATTCTAAAGAAATCACTAATTTTTATTTTACATGTGTGATTACATTCATTTTAGTAAAAATGTTAGCACAAAATTTAACAATCCGCCATCTTTTCGCAAACACTCATCAGACGAGAGTGACGTCGTACTTTCGCACGTATATATGATTCAAACATCTGTTTTGAATTACATTGTGGAACCGCACACCATCGATACACGTTAGGATTCATTTCTATGATTACTAATCGCACAAAATGATTCAAAATAAACGTTTAGCCTGCCAGCTGTCAAGTGTTTGAAGTTTGACTTTGACACAGATCATAGATAACCTATCAACACAGATCACCTATGATTGGATATTTACGAATTGATGATGTCATAGACAGACGCCATTATTATTCTAACGTTTTGGCGCATAATTTGAAATATGTTTTTAAAAGTTGAATTTTTCCTTAAAAAACTTTTTTTCTTTCAGAAATAACATTTATTGTAGATAAAGTATTGTAACGTTTATTCTAATTTATTATTTTTTTAATTTCTTGGGAAATTAAACCACAATATTTTTAAATTCTTTATTTCAACGTTTGTCAAGAAAAAATAAGTAGAAATTAATTTTTATCCCTAACTGACACAACAGAAAAAATTTGACAACTAGACAATCAAAAAATTCAGAAAATTGGTAACCAATTCAATATTAGAACTAGTTTTAAATCGAATAATACATTGGAATCAATACTAACAAAAACGAAACCAAAGAATGAAGAACAATCTTCAAAAAACTGCATATATCAAATATTATGTGAATCCGACAAATTTTATTTAGGTGAAACATCTAGACCATTGAAAGTACGAATAAACGAACACAAAAAATATATCAAAGATAGGGAATTCTTTAAGTCAGCTATTTGCAAACATGCTTGGGAAGAGGGTCATCAAATTCAATGGGATTCATCAAAAATAATATTAAGAGAACCCAATAATAAGAGACGGAAAATCAAAGAAAGTGCTTTAATACAACTGAATGCAGATAAATGTGTAGCTAGTATTTCAGCCGAATGTAGTCATATTTGGTTACCAATGTTAGAAAGAGAAATTTCCAATAATTAATCACCTGCGCTATCAGGATAGCATCATCATCAAGTTTTTATCCAGGTTTTCTTATGATTTATAATTTGAATACCCAGTTGTCAATCGATACACATTTCAATACACAAAATCACAAAACTGAGTGAGTATACATATTTCAAAAACTTAAATATTCATACACAAAAAAACTATCAAGAAACGCGTTTTATTAACAACATTTCCAATATAAGCGAAAAAAACGCGCTATCCCAATTAAAACCGTTCCTGGAACGTGCACTTCACTGGATTCCATTTCTAGTAGACTATCATATCGTTGGAGTGTCATAAAATGAAATATTTCATTTCACATTTTGCCAGAGATATGATCTACTATGAATGGACCTTAATAAAAATTTGATAACAAAATTTTGCAGTCTTAAACTTCAAAATATTTTTTGATTGTCTAGTTGTCAAATTTTTTCTGTTGTGTCAGTTAGGGATAAAAATTAATTTCTACTTATTTTTTCTTGACAACGGTAGCTGGAACGCTACCGAAACGTTGAAATGAAGAATTTAAAAATATTGTGGTTTAATTTCCCAAGAAATTAAAAAAAGAATGAATAATATACCACAAGGAACATACAGAAGATATTCTAATTTATATTTACAATTAATTCATATTTACAGATTTATATTCAAATACAGTCCTTATTAATTAATTTATATAATACACTAAACACACACTAACTATAATTTATATGAGAGTCACTTAATAAACACTTTATCGAGGCGCGATTGCTTTCCTTCAGTATCAACACCAACTGACTAACTAACTCCGCTGCGATGCTCGTCGCCTATTTATACTCGCACGTATTGTAGTTCTAGGAATCTCTCGAAGTTCTGGCGAATGCGCTGGGTTTTTCTAGATGTTACGTATTCCAGATCATTCTCGAAAATAAGGCGGAGGAGCCATAGTCGTATCATATGGGAATTTGACTGGGGGTACTAATTGAGCACATTAATGCAGCAGCTCGCGTACCATGCCCCCTCCTTAAGAGGCAGTTCCTCCTGGAACCAACTGGGAAACTGAAACGAGATGACTGTATCGGCAACTGGTTCCCTTGTTACATTTTCCAGTTGCATGGAAGTAACATGCGACCGTCTTCTCTGTTGGCTGTGTCTCCCGTGCTTGGCCGCAGACTAGTACCTGCACTTCGGTGTCTCGGAAGATTACTTCTACCATGTTACGGATTATTCGCCAATCTAAATGCCTACATTCAATCCTGGGCATGGCCTATGCACGTCCAATTCAAGCACATGCTCCCTCAAGCTTCGTAATGCTTCCCAGACATCCTCGTACGTTGGTCTTTCGTCGAAGGTGTTTCTCGTCACTAGGTGGAAATTGTAGCGGAAGTCATCTTGCAGCTTCAGAGCTTTACCTGGTACTGGTAACTGGTTTTGCAAATGTCGGGCGAAACTCTTCTTTATGAACAGAGATGCCAGTCCGCGTGCATCGGTTACGCTGGCAGGGATGTTTATTGCCAGTGAGTATTCCTCTGGAACGGTAAGCATGTCTTGTCGTCTCTCAGTGGTGACGCCGAATCTTGCTTTTCCGGTACCACCATAAGCACCCATGAACTCTACAAAAGCAGGATCGGCTACTTCCTGAAGCTGGTTTACTTCCTCATCGTGGTCACCCTCGAATGGCGCTAATCGGTTACGGTGTACCACCTTTGGCTTTCCGTTTGGGATCTTGCTGATACGATCGATGACATCGTTGATTCGTTTCTTCACGAGGTACGGACCGTCCCAAGCTTTCCGCAACTTTGGAGAAAAACCCTTTTGTCTTCTTGGGTTATGCAGCCAGACTTTGTCTCCTTCGTGGAAACCTCCTTCTGTAGCTTGCGTATCGTACCTTTTCTTCATCCTATCGCTAGCGATCTGGAGATTCGATCGAACCAGCTCGTGTACGTCGTCTATTCTTTTTCTCAGCTGGGTCACGTAATCTTCACCAGCTATGTCTTCTCCGGGTCGGCATCCAAATTCAAGGTCGCAGGGTAATCTCATTTCGCGTGCGAACAGAACTTTTGCTGGTGTTTGGCCGGTAGACTCATTGATGGCGGATCTGTAGGCCATCGCAAATAGCGAGAGATATTGGTCCCAATCTCGCTGATGGTTAGATACTACTTTAGACAGGTATTTGCCAAGAGTTCTGTTCATTCGCTCTACCATTCCGTCCGACTGTGGATGCAAAGCCGTAGTTCTCGTTTTCTTCATGCCGAGCTTTTCACAAACTTCCTGGAACAGCTGGCTTTCGAAGTTTCTGCCCTGGTCGCTGTGTATTTCCAGGGGCTTTCCATATCGGCAAATGAACTCATTCAAAAGCACATCGGCAACAGTTGCGGCTTCTTGGTTTGGAATGGCATACGCTTCTACCCATCTTGTGAAATAATCCATCACCACCAAAATGTACCTGCTGCCATTTGCTGTCGGTAGAAACGGTCCGGCAATGTCCAGGGCAATGCGTTCAAAAGGGCTTCCGACATTGTATTGCTTCATAGGAGCCGTTCTTCTTCCTCGTGGTCCATTGGTCGTAGCACAGGTAGTGCACTTCTTACACCAGTCCTTCACATCTCCAGAGCTGTGCATCCAATAAAACCGTTCTCGCACTTTCTGGAGAGTCTTCTTCACACCTAGATGTCCTCCTGACGGACTGCCGTGTAATTTCCGCAGTACTGCTGCTACCCTTTTTCTTGGAATCACCAACTGTCTTCTAATTTCGGAGCCTTCATCGTTCTCGATTACTCGCTGTAGCAAACCGTTTTCCAGAACCAGCGAGTCCCACTGGGCCCAATACGATTTCATCGTTGGCTAGTACCTTGAAATCTCCTGCCAAGTAGGTCGACAGTTTTCCTTTTTCCAATGTCGGATTTTCTTCAAGTCGGGATCGATCTCTTGTTCCTCTTCCAACTTTTCCGGTGTCCATTCGTCGCTGGTCACCGTGGTACTTCGAATGGCAGCTTCCTTAGCTTCTGTTTTGGTGCAGTGAGAGCACTCTGCTGGGCATGGTCTTCTAGAGAGTGAGTCTGCATTTCTGTGGCTCATTCCGGCTCTATGCTCAATGGTGAAATTATATTCTTGGAGCCGCTCGATCCATCTGGCGATTTGACCTTCAGGGTTCTTTAATTGCATAAGCCACTTAAGTGCGGCATGATCGGTTCTAATCACAAATTTCTTCCCATACAGATACTGATAGAAGTGCTCCACGGACTTCACTACTGCTAGGAGCTCTCTTCTTGTGACGCAGTAGTTTTGTTCTGGTTTGGAAAGAACTTTACTAAAATATCCCAGAACTTTCTCTTGTCCTCCTTGAACCTGTGATAGTACTCCTCCAATTCCAACATTGCTAGCATCAGTATCTAGTATAAATTCTCCCTCTGGTAGTGGATAGCCGAGTATAGGTGCAGTAGTCAAGTGCTTTTTCAAGGTTTCGAACGAAGTTTGACAGTCTTCGTCCCAGCGAAACTCCCTTGCTTCCTCTGTAAGTCGTGTCAAGGGTTCAGCGATATCTGCAAACTTCTTTATAAATCGCCTGTAGTATGTACAGAGTCCAAGGAAGCTTCTAACTTGGTGCTTGTCGGTGGGTCTTGGCCACTTTCGTAAGGTAGCAGCTTTTTCTTCGTCTACAGCTACACCATCCTTGCTGACTACATGGCCTAGATAATTGACTTTGTTTTGAAATAGTTGACATTTCTTGGGGTTGAGCATCAGTTGGGCAGCTTGCAACCTTTTGAAGACATCTTCCAAATTCTTTCGATGTTCTTCGAATGTCCTTCCCAAGACTATGATGTCATCAAGGTACACTAAGCATGTCTTCCAGGACAACCCTCGCAATACGTTTTCCATCAGTCTTTCGAACGTTGCAGGAGCATTGCACAGCCCAAATGGCATAACGGTGAAATGCCATAGTCCAAATCCGGTGGTAAACGCTGTCTTTTCTTTATCGGCTGGATCCATTTCCACCTGCCAATATCCAGACTTCAGGTCCAAGGTAGAAAACAATTTGCTACGGTCCAGCATATCCAGAGTATCGTCGATTCTCGGTAGAGGATAGCTATCTTTCTTTGTAACATTGTTCAATTGCCGGTAGTCCACGCAAAACCTAGTGGTTCCATCCTTCTTCTTTACCAAAACTACAGGAGAGACCCAAGGGCTGGTAGAAGGTTCTATTATCTTGTCCTCTTCCATCTCGCGAACAATTCTCTACGCTTCCTCTCTTTTGGCCTGTGGTAGCCGTCGAGCCGATTGTCTTATCGGTTTAGCGTCGCCGGTGTCAATTTTGTGTTCGACAGCAGATGTTCTTCCTGTTTTTCCTCCTTTTGGTACAAAAAGAGATCGGTATTGTAGCAAGAGTTCTCTGATTTTTTCCTTCTCTTGCAGGCTAAGGGATTGTCCAGCCACTGCTATCATTTGTTGTTTGATGAATTATTGACGCCACTGGTACGCAAGTTCCAATTTTGGTCTCCTTCTTTATAGTTATGGGATAGTCATTTACATTTATAATGCGTACAGGTATTTTTTCGGCAGCCATGACTAACCCTTTTCCTATCAGGATTCCTCGACCAACCTCTTTATTATGATTCCATGGTTCCATCATGACCGGTGTTCCTTCTTCGACGGTTCCTTGTAGCCTTGCCACAGTGAAAAATTCACTCCTTGCGGGTACAACTGTATCCTCCTGTACGGCTACCTGAACAGTCTTATGCTCGTGTGGGTGAAGAAATACTTCCTCAGAACCCACTCTAATAACTCGGTTCTTGAAATCTAGCTGGAAGCCATGTAGGTTCGTAATGTACATTCCGAGTATTATGTCCCCTTCGATATCAGCGACAACGACAGTGTGGGTGAACTTCTCTGCGCCAATTCCCAATTGCACCGGTAGTTCTTCATGGACATTGGCGCTTTCACCTACGGCAGTCCTGAGTCGCAGTCTCGTCGGTAAAAGTCTTTTCCGGGTAATGACTAGTCTTCCTTTCGATTTCTTTGATTTTTTGTTTCATCTCTTGCCCCATTCTTTTGATCTTTTCTTCCACGGCAGAAATTTCATTTTTTATATCCGTCGAAACTTTATTTTCCATGTCCGACATTTTATTTTCTATGTCCGCCGAAAGTTTACTTTCCATGGATGAAATTTCGTTTTTTATAGTAGAAATCTTCTCGTCCATGGAGGAAATGTTAGCAGAAATATCATTCTTCATGGTAGAAATCTTCTCGTCCATGGAAGAGATGTTAGCAGAAATATCGTCCTTCATGGAAAAAATCTTCTCGTCCATATTAGCAGAAATATCGTCCTTCATAGCAGATATTGACGAGATTATGGTGGAGGACTCGTCATTGGATAAGAATGTTCCTGGATCCAAGTCTTCACTTTCCAGTGCTATTTTCAGTCTTTCAACTAATTCAGTTTTCTTTCCAGACGTTTCCAGCTCGCGATTTTCTAATTCTGCTTTTAGTTCCGTCACTTTCAGGTCACATAGTCTCTTAGCCATTTTCACGTAATTATTTATTTATATTATCACACTTCTGACACCAATGTAACGTTTATTCTAATTTATATTTACAATTAATTTATATTCACAGATTTATATTCAAATACAGTCCTTATTTAATAATTTATATAATACACTAAACACACACTAACTATAATTCATATGAGAGTCACTTAATAAACACTTTATCGAGGCGCGATTGCTTTCCTTCAGTATCAACACTAACTGACTAACTAACTCCGCTGCGATGCTCGTCGCCTTTTTATACTCGCACGTATTGTAGTTCTAGAAATCTCTCGAAGTTCTGGCGGATGCGCTGGGTTTTTCTAGATGTTACGTATTCCAGATCATTCTCGAAGATAAGGCGGAGGAGCCATAGTCGTATCATATGGGAATTTCACTGGGGGCACTAATTGATGGGGGCACTAATTAATGCAGCAGCTCGCGTAACAGTACATACGTGAAAGCATCGTGGATCATCATGCCTATTGTGTTTTTAGTATCGGTTGTTATGGGCAACGAGCGTTTTGCCATTTCTTACGCTCGGCGAGCGTAAAGTAAGTCTCCTCAAGAAACTTTTCGTTGTCAATGGCAAGCGAAAAAGCCTACCTTTCAATATGATTGTAAAAAAACGTTTTTTCGAATGAGAGCGTCGAATGAGAGCGTAGCTACATCAACTTTATAGCATCTTCAGCATCAGAATAGTATATAGTTTGCTTATAAAGCCGGCGGAGCAGCATATCAATCAATTGGCTAACCCCATGAGAATAATTTAAGAATTAATCGCTCCGTTTTGAAATGTGTGAAACTCGGATTTATTCGAAATATTCCATTTATTCCAATTCCTCCTCAAGTCACTGACTAACATAAATTGAGTTTGAAACTATTGACAATAAAAAAACCAAACTTGTCCTGATACGGGGTACTTGACCGAGACAGATATAGAAAAAGATTAATAAGCATGGCACGATAATATTCCAATATTACTTGGATGGTTCATCCAAGTGTTTTTTATCTGTGCTTTTCAACTTCCATGATAAACCTTCCTAGACAGCCAAACCCCAAACCTCTGTTGAGCTAGCCTGCAACAAGTTTGAAGTATCGTTTTTGGGAACAAAAGGTGTATGGTGTCGAAGCCAGTTTTTTGATAATTTTCGAGTAATGGCATAATGCTAGGTCTGCTTAAAACATGATATCGTCACTAGCATGATGTTCGTGGAAAATGAAGTAATTTGGAAGGTCAGTAATCAATACAGCTTTGACTATTTGAAGCTTCTCCCCTCACCTATGCTAGAAACTGCGCTCCAGACAAGGATTGTATTTGAAAATTTCGCTTCATGTTTGTAACTAATATCTTCAGAGCAATCCTCTGTGTTGTCCCTATAAAACCCATCGGTTCCCTTCATTCCAGAACTACTCAAAGCAAAATACTTTTCGTCCTCTAAAATAATGATTTTTCCATTGGCGAAGTATATCTACCCGCCTCAATTGATGACAGCTTCATATAACTCCGAAATAAAAGAGAGTTATTGGAACTTTTATAAGGTCAAGCAGTGATAGTGCTGTCCTTATAGTGACATATACGCATGTGCATTTGATGTTTTGAATAGGGGAAAAATTATTAAGGTTATTGCTTGTCCTGACTTTATTCCATGTTCCATATTTATATGTCACAATTTGTAGGTGATCTGTGTCATCTGTGACACAACTGGACTGGAGCGCTATTCTGTAACTCGTTTCGGAGAGAAATCGGTATCGGTAAGACTCAGTTATCGACTGCCGTCGGTAAGTCGCATGTGCGGCATTCTGTATACCTTTTCACCGACCGATATCGCGAATTCGAATCGATGAGAATCGGTATGTCTACCGTGATCTAATGAGCCCCACGGTAACCGTTATCGATTTTCGTTGAAAGGAAATTTTCATTATTTGTTGATGTTTGGTTGGAATTGCGGATTATTTAAGTGAATTTTCAATATTTGAAGAGTAACTATATTGTGTATAAGGTCTAATCTAGTGTTTTATAAGTCCTTTCCATGTTTTCCACAAAATTTTCCTGCAGCAAAATTTGAATGGCTCTCCATGTACTGAATCAAATGATCCCTCTAAGCGATACTATAACGCCAAGTTTTGATAGAACCAGAAACTCCTTTGAAATAATTAATATCTGTACTTATCCTATCTTTGAGACTCGAAAAAAAGAGATATATGTTAACGCCAGATCAATTCTTCAATGCTAGTTGACTCTAAATTTCGAGTTTTTGAGGTTGTTGATGTTAATATAAACATGAATTGTATCGTTCATGATAACAGATAAAAGATATGTCCACAAAACAGTATAACCTATAGAAGTGAAAGTTTATAGGATGACCTTGAATACAAAAATGAGGTTTCAAACCCATCCACCTGAAGCGCTAGTTGCAATTGAGTTGTGGAAACAGGCCTGGCAGCTAAGGCCTTTAGTACGAAAAGAAGAAAAGATTTTAAAATTCATCAAAGCTGTCATATAGTTGTCACCATTGTCTTTCATAGATTGTTGCCTTTTGCCATTTGCTGCTGTTATTTGTGTTTTAATTAGGTACTGTAAGTCTTTCAAAAACAATGTACCTACCTTAATATGATGTCATTATAGAGTTCCATGTTTCAATAACTCCAAATTTTAAGTCTGTTTTAAGGTTGAGCACTATAACATTAACTCTCTATTTCCCTAGCCATAACCCAAAAATACAAATTTTTATTTTCTGGAACGCAGTTCAATGGGCGCTTTTGGCACGAGCGCTTATGGGGTACATACTCATTATGGATTTGGGAGAAACGATTATACATTATTCAACGTATCGTTTGATAGCCTCGTTTTATCACACTTTAATTTTGAAGATTTAGTGTATGGTCCAAATTCAACCTCACTTTATAAAAACAACAAAATACAGAAAGTACCGAATTAATGTTTAAGATCAATATGCAGGGTGCGGCAGATAAACGATCAATTAGAAATATCTCGAGAACTAAAGGTACCTATCTGAATTATGAAAGTTGGCATGGAGGGGTTTTCAATAATGAGCTATTCAATGCAAATATTGCCGTCACTATTCTACTTCCGGTTATACCGGAAGTTGCACATAACTTTGTAATTTTTAATGAAAGGCCCTGTATATTTTTCAATTTAAGAAATATTCACGTTATTCTGAACATTTTTTGTTAATACTTCCCTATACCTATTGTGAACCTTATTTGAGTTGTAATTCTTTCATATGAAAATTACACTTTTTTACCATGTACATAAAATTCAACATTCTCTAATGTAATTTGAATAAAAGTTCAAATTTCTTAGGAACTATTAACCACATTCCGCTTTATCGCTTACACTGTCAAGTTACCATTTTTATCAGGATGCTGTCAAAATTGGAATAAAAACAGAGCCCACAATCTTCGCGTAGGTAATTTCTTTTTTTAAATGGGACACCCTATATGTGATATTTCTAATTGACCGTTTAGCTGCCGCACCCTGTATAGTGTTAAAAATCAACATTTTTCATATCATAAGTGAGTTGAAACAGGATGGCTAAATGTGAACAGTGGAAGAACGCTTCATGCAATTTTTCTTCATAACAAAACTGTAACCTTCAATACTCCATCCTATTTGCACCAAAAAATTCCTTTTCATAATTTGAATCTAAGATTTAAGAGTTCACTATCTTCACCCGTAGAAAATACTTAACTACTTAGATTTCAATACCAAATAGTAAGTGCTCCAAATGGACATGGGTGAACTTGAACTTCTTTCAAATATTAAGAGATTTTTTAATTTTTTCCTTATATTCAGAAGAAACTAAAACTGTGGTATGAATATAATTTAAATTATGTTATACAAATATTTCAGTTTGAGTACTAAAAAATACCGGAACACCAGTAATTGAGCCAGAGTCTTCAGTAATAATTGAAAAAAATAAAACCAATGAATGAACAATAACAATAATTAATGAAAATATAGGCATACCCTTCCTTCTACAAAAAAATCTCAAAACAACAGTCTTTTGAATAAGATGAAATCAGTACCTTTTTAAAAATATAGTAAACCATTTTAAGTTAACATAAAAATTTCCACTTCACAAGTAATGTCAATGCATAAACAACAAAAATTAATGTGAAAAATAAAATGCAACTCATGAACTATGAACTAACTGAAAAATATGAAAGGTTTGCTGTCTTATAAAATTATCAAATACTATCAAAAAATGTTCAAGTATTTACATCACATAATAATCAGGTACCTAGATAATTATTCAACCGAAATATCAGACTTGACAAATGAGATTGATTCACGTCCCGTGCGTAAAGAATCACAAAGAATCTTTACGACGTCCTTCATGACAATAAGAGACATAGCTTGCATATTATGCTTACCAAAAATGGAATGATCAATTTCATCCGACTTCCATTTCTTTTGCAGCATTTGCGTCATCTTTAATTATATCTGATGTTTTTCTCTTATTCTCATTTTGTTTTTCAAGCTGTTAAGCTAATTTCAGCTTTCTTGTTTCTTCAGCTTTCTCTTTTCTTCTGGCAATTTCATTCAGCTTCTTTTGCTTTTCGTCTCGATATAGTGGAAGTGGTGAATCTTCACTGGTCTTCATTTATCAGTGATGTGATCTGTTTAAAAAATGATACAAATTCACTTATAAAACACTGTGTTCATAAAGTGAAACAAGAAACTTATCAATGAACCTATAGTTTGGCAAGTTTATCTGTAGCTACGGGGCGTCGGTAAGAGGGGAGGAAAAACATGGCGTATATCTGTCAAACGTACAAATGGCGTACGGTACCTATTTTACCAAGTAAAACTGAAATTACAAAGGTAACTGACAATACGAACACCACTGGATAAATCAATATCAGTCAATTGACGAAGTGAGAGGGAAGAACATACGCACGCGCTTGCCAATAAGAAGTCACCTGGTCGATAAAAATCACCAATTATGTAATCGGAGGGTGTGGTCATTATGGTTTTCGTACAACGTTGCCAGAGCTTTAAGAATCCCATAACAAATTTGGAAAAGTGTTCTCTTTTAATATTCATAAATTGGAAAATAATGTTAATAGAATAAATCCAACGAAACAAGCACATTATAAAATGAACGTTCAACCATATTTTCAATATTGTTAATAATAAAAAGACCCATTTATAATTATTATCACTACATAATCAGTTCTTCTATTTTTTCATAGTTAAACATGGCAATGTCGAATGTTTCGACTGCATTCCTTTCACGGTTTCAGATAAACTTGCCAAAGTATATATGTTAAATTATTGGAAATTCATTCCCACTAAATGAACACCGAACAAAAATTACGTTATGTTCAATATTCAAATTCAAACCTTATGAAAAAAAATGCTGTTCCTGCACTGGACTAAAGAATCATAACTTAGAAACGAAGCAATTCCAAATATACATGTTGTATTTATTGTGAAGAATATGTCATTAAAACGTTTGAGTACAGAATCCCAGTGAATGAACGCTTGTTCATTGACTGGCTAGCGATAAATGCTTTAGTTTGACCACATTTCTCGCCATATTTCTTTGTTCATGGATCTTTTAACACTCATTAATATACATAAAAACAGTAAGCATCGGATACAAAAATCTATAATATTAAATACATAAACAAAATAAACCAAATGGAAAATGATTACATTTGACCATACAAGTGGGAATTCGAGTTGCCAAAACCGAAAATTAAGTTTGAACCAATAGGAACTTGTATTTTCGGTTTAAACCATTAATATTTACATACAACTTGAGATCTGTGCATTTACTGGGTGGTGTTATCACTATAGTACTTACCCTATTTTCTATTTATAACTGCTTTATGAAAACTTACTCCATAGGCAATCATAGTCAATTGTTTTATCTCCTACACTTGTTAGATACTTAGATACATATTATTCTTTCCCTATTTTTTCATAATTATTTATGACCACATTATTATTCGGTGTTAGGACACAAAGTTTTTTTTCTCAATTTTTCAAGAACTAGAAAGAACATTTTCTTGATGCTACTAAATGTCGATGCAGAAAATGAACTCCGCCTTTTAATTTCAATAGATTGTATTCATTCAAATGAAAAAAAATAGTTTTTTGAAAATAATAATGATGTCGTTTATATTTATAAGTCAAATAATCTTGAGGTTGTTCCAATGTAAATTACATGCAGCAAAAGAAGAACGTTCAGTCAGGTGTTTTTGAAATTTATTCAATAATTCTCTAACGTAATTGTGAAGAATGCGGCACTCTTTCACGATACTATAATAAAATTTGATACTTGTGTCAGGAGGCTTATGAAACATTCTCGCAAGGACCAAACGACCGTAAGTTCCTATAATTACAAACACGTTGCTTAACTAATACTCCGCAGGGGTACAGCTTTTTTTGAACTATTGAACTTAGAAAGGTGTTCATTTGATCATGCAATTATGTGTACCTATAATACTAAACGATACAGTTTTGGGAACGTTGAACAAATAAGAGAAGATTGATTGGAAAATATTGAAGAGAAAGAGTATTGAGAATATTGATAATATTATTATCAATAATAAGAATATTAAGATCACAAAAATTACTTATAGTGAAGATTTATTAATAATATTAGTATCAATATTAAAAATATTAAGATTACAAAAATTACTTGTAGTGAATATTTGTATATACTGTTAATATATCGATGAACTCAAAACTTTAAGTTACCTAAATCAGTTTATAATTAAAGTTTTCAATGACTAAATAATATAGTAGCATTAATCAGTGTTGCGGTGGTTGAAAGCTAAGAACAAAAACAAGAGAAATTTTTTCACAGTGGGATTATTCTGATTGTACTCGAAATAATAATAGCAAAACAATACAAATTAAAATAATCTTTATTGCACCTTCAACACAAATTAAATGTATATCTAATGCAAGATAGTCCAAGAGCTAGTAACGCACGTTTTATGAAGTGTTTGATGCACCTTAAAATATATTGTGTGGAAAACTAGATATACCTGTGTTAGCTTCACCCACCTTGGGACACCTGGTAGTGAGCATCCTAAAAACGTGTAAAAAAATAGGACCCAAAAAAGTGCTTGATTCAGCAGCCAACAACCAGTAATTGAAAGTGTGTTAAAATGAAAACCCCATTTAAAAAGCATTGGTCATTTACGCACACTTTTGGGTGTTATAATGAAAATCCCATATAAAAAGCGTTGTTCATTTACGCACGCTTTTCAACATATGTATAATGTATGATTCCACACATTTTTTTTGTTACGTAAATGACGAATTTTAAAGGTGGTCGTAGATAAATAATATTTATTTTCATGTTTCCTGGCAATTAAATCCCGGAAAAGTGTCTGGCTTTTTGTAATTATTTGTTCTTGTATTCAATCAAGACGCTGTTAAAATTTCAGGATGAATCAAAAACATCAAATTGTATCAAAAAAAATCAACTTTGGGGTGGATTTATTAAATATAAACCCCTTCAAAACTGTCTGCCCAAATGGTTGTATTTTTAAAATTACCTAAACTTTCAATTACTGGTTGTTGGCTGCACTTTTTTGGGTCATATTTTCTCAAACCTTTGTAGGATGCGCACTACCTGGTGTCCCAAAGTGGGTCAAGCCAACACAGGTATATCTACTTTTTCATACAACAATCCTGTTTAATGTAAACTATTGCTGTTAAGAAATAGTATATTACACATCGAGGAGGGAAGGTTAGCTATTAGGTTAGCTATTAGGTTAGCTATTATCTCGGGACAGGCATGAAACGTCCTACCGAGGTTTGTATAGATACTATTTTATTCACAACCATCATATCCCGATCAAAATTAATAAATCTTTGTTTCGTTCTGAACACACCTAAATATTACATTTGAAAACTACTGTCACCTATTTATATATAAATGTCAGATAAAGTCGGATGGATATTAAGTTCGCGAATAATAAATCAACAAAAATGGCCTCCGATGAAAAATTGATGGATTGTACCCCTCCAGAAATAGGTATTATAATATTTATCAGTGCGTTATATTTTTAAATATAAAAAATATTGATCTAAAGTAGATTAACAATCACAGCGGGAAGTAGAGGTGTGTAATATGACACTTTCTATAGCCTTCAATGACGTTAGTGATGACAGCATTACATATACGGTTGTGAATGAAATTCATTATAATACGAATAGATAGGTATCTAAGTAAAGAACTCCCTGAGGTCGCTCATGAGATGAAACTATACTTTGACATTTTTCAAATTTGAATTATAACTGGCCTGTTGGCTCTGCCAGTGCCAAAAACAAAAACAGTGCCAAAAAATAAAAAAAAAATAAATTTGAATTATCAATATAGGAGAAAAGATCATTGATCCCATCGAAATTTCGAAACTCTGAAGGTCTTACACAATTGTATATTGGACAAATTAGAAATACAGGGTGTCTCATTATATTCTGACTGTTTTTAAGAGCTTATATCTTTGGAACGGTTCTGGATAATAAGATGCGGTTTCCACAGTTAGGTTTAAAATTACCGCGAGTTTTGTTGTGACACATTTATATAAATGGCCTACTTCCGGTTTACCCGCTAGAAAAGTGGCTTATTTTCAGAATACTG
>CAJUYH010004721.1:0-25527 GCA_910591685.1 Galerucella tenella | reverse complement strand
TACTTCCGGTTTACCCGCTAGAAAAGTGGCTTATTTTCAGAATACTGTAGATGTAATTTTTCAAATGGGACACCCTGTATATTTAGCAATTTATTGAAAGACGCATATTTTTACTTCATAACGGTACTTTAAAGTTTGAAATCGGTGCACAGAAAGCGAAGTTAGATAACTTTAACTAGGATATTGTAATGTTTTAGATTTAAAGTTGTAGTCAAATTTGGTTACCAATGTTAGAAAGAGAAATTTCAAATAATCAATTACCTGCGTTATCAGGATAGCATCATAAGTTTTTATCCAGGTTTTCTTATGATTTATCATTGGAATAGTTGTTAATCGATACACACTTCAATACACAAAATCACCAAACTGAGTTATACATGTTTTGAAAACAAAAATGATCATACACAAAAAAGTAACAACAAACGCGTTTTATTAAAAACATTTCCAAAATAAGCTAAAAAAAGCGCTATCCCAATAAAAACCATTCCTGGAACGTGCACTTCACTGGATTCCATTTCTAGTAGACTATCATATCGTAGAATGTCATAAAATAAAATATTTTATTCCACATTTTACCAGAGGTGTGATCTACTATGAATGGACCTTAATAAAATTTGACAACAAAGTTTTGTAGTCTCAAACTTCAAAGTATTATTGATTGTCTAGTTGTCATATTTTTTCGTTGTGTTAGATAGGGACCAAAAATTATTTTATTAATTTTATTACTAGTTAATCTTGACAATGGTATGTATGTATGTATGTATGTGTGATTTTTGGGGTGACATTCACTGAGACCTAAAAGATCTATTGTGCCCCCTTACTTCTACTCAGTTTCTGAGGAGAGTCTCAGAAACTAGTAGTTCCTTTAGTCCTATTTTCCGGAGAAATTCTAGGATGTCTGCAGGGTTCAACTTAGGCAAATGTTCCTCTTCTATCCAGTAATCTCCCAGGTGCTGTGCTCTAGGATTCTGGAGTGCTGTGTGGATAGAGGTTTCTTCTTCCATTCCACAATATCTGCATTCTTCTTCCTCCACTATTTTGAGCCTTTTCAGGTGCCCATTCAGGCGACAATGTCCCGTTAGTATCCCTGTCAAAATTCTTAGCGCAGTTTTACTTTGACTTATGCATTCTTTCGATCTCAACAGGTTGTAGTCACCCAGAAGAGTCTTTGATTGTATAAGCCCTACTAGATCTTGACAATGGTAGCTGGAACGCTACCGAAACGTCGAAATAAAAAATAAAAAACATTATTGTGGTTTGATTCCCAAAAGAATAAGAGAAAAAAGAATAAGTAATGCCACAAGGAACTTACAGAAGATATTTAAAGTTGGAACTTTATTAGCTAAAGGGAACTGTGAAAAAACAAATAGAAACATGTTTTAGGGTACTCTAAAACAAATGTTCGATGTATCTTCCTTCTTGGTCTATACATTTGTGGAATCAAACCAAGTTGTCAAATGCTGCTGTCAGCATTTCAAGAGGAATATTTCCCATTACCTGCCGTATGTTATTTTTTTATTCCTCAATAGTAGCAGGCATCGGATTGTAGACTCTATCTTTCACAAATCCCCATACAAAAAAATCTGGAACAGTCAGATCTGGGGAATTTGGAGGCCATCCTATTGGACCAGTCCAACCAATCCAATTATTTCCAAATTGTTGGTTAACAGATTCTCTTGCTATGTTGGAATAATGGGGTGGAGCCCCGTCTTGTTGAAAGTAAACATTTTGGTTCGAAACCATCTTGCTCTAACTGGTTCTAACACAATGTGACGTTCTGTCAATGATCGCAATATTTTTGTGATGTGACATATTAACGCCTCCTTGATTATTATTTATTAATAAGATATCTGAATCATTACAGTATCCCAGTTAAAGTTATCTAATTTCGCTTTCTGTGCACTGATTTTAAACTTTAAGGTACCGATAAAAAGTAAAAATATGTGTCTTTCAAGAAATTGCTAAATATACAGGGTGTCCCATTTAAAAAATTACATCTACTGTATTCTGAAAATACGCCACATTTCTAGCGGGAAAACCGGAAGTACGCCATTTTTATAAATGTGTCACAACAAAACTCACGGTAATTTTAAACGTTACTGTGGAAACCGCATCTTATTATCTAGAACCGTTTCGAAGATATAAGCTCTTGAAAACAGTCAGAATATAATGAGACACCCAGTATATGATCTAACGTTTCTGTTTGATGCAGATGCCAAGGTTACACATAATGAACAATTCCTGCTAATTTATTTTTGAAATTATTAAGAATTACCATTTGAAAACTACTTAATGTACACATTGTTTCTTATGAATTAGCGTACCGCGGAGACGAAGGTATAAATTTCCTTCAACATTACTCAAGGGAGGAAATTAATAATATTTAGCCAAAATTGTTAGGGCGAAAGCCACACTAAAAAAATTAATTAGAGCGCCCTTGGCAAATTAAATGACACATTACTACTAAATATAAATTACAGAAGATACACTTGATGTGTGTTCAAGAAATAAAAGATAAACGAGATGTGACTTTCCACACTTTGAACACTAGTGTTTAATGTGACGTTTTGCGAATGTCAAATGCGGTTTTAGTGACGGAAGTAGGAAATAGTTATTTATGATACAAGTGGTTCGAGGTTCTTCCATTTAAAATAAGTGTAATTGAAATTTTTAATATAACAGAAAAAATTTTTCACTATATCTGACACTACTGATAAATTTACTGACAGCATAAAAGTTTATACAACAAACGACTAGCTAAGAAGAGTGTTGAAATGAAAACCCCATTTAAAAAGCATTGGTCATTTACGCACGCTTTTGGGTGTTATAATGATAGTCCCATATAAAAAGCGTTGTTATTAACGCACACTTTTCAACGTATGTATAATGTATAATTCCACACATTTTTTTGGTTTGTTAATGACTAATTTTAAAGGTGGTCGTAGATAAAGTAACTTTTCACATTCATGCAGATTTATCTGTCGAATGCATTATTTCTATTAAGATTAACTACTGACAAGTTCTTGAATATAAAATAATTTCTAATCAGATCCACCTATCTACCTAAATTTGAAACGATCTTTTCGTAGAGTGTAAGTTTTTTGTAACTCGCGTACTCAGGAGTCTGACGTTGTGTCAACTAATCCAATCAAAAATGTATTCATCTTGATAGGTATTCATGGTATATAAGAGCTAGGCTTTAAAAAATTGTGAGAAACGTCAAAAATTATTTTGAGTACACAGAGTTAGTATTAATGGAATTAATGGAACCCCTCTAAGTATCTCCTCAACAGTTCAATATTTTTAAATGAAATTGCTGACACCCTCCTAAGAAGATCCAAGGAATTCAAAAATGCTATGAAATTTCCATTTCCGGTTGAACGGGTAATGCAACGCAACTTTGTTATATCCAATAGAGCACCCTGCATACTTTTACATTTTTGAATCCCGTGTGGAATTCTGCATACAGTAAAACTTTCAATTCATATTTTTCATTGAATAATTGAGGCTTTAATCAATAGGTGGATGGATAGTTGGATGAAATTCCAAACATTATTTAATAGTCAAATAAATTACTTATTGAGTAATCTACCTATTAGTGTAGTACGAGGTGTGTAACAATATTTTCCTGTTTAATTTGTTTTTTCTGTTATGGTGTATTTTAGTGAAGGAAAACGTATCGAAAGTTTAATTATGCGAGAATATGGAGACGATAAATTATTGATTAAAGCCTCAATTATTCAATAAAAAATATGGATGTGAAGTTTTACTGTATGCAAAGTTGCACAAAGCATCCAAAAATGTGAAAATATGCAATGTGTTTTATTCAAAATAACAAAGTTGATATGCATTTCCGGTTTGACCGGAAGTGGTACATTAAATTTGAGAGTATTTTTGAATTTCTTGGATCTTCTTAGAGAGGGTTAAGCAGTTTCATTTGAAAATATTTAACCGTTGAGGAGATACTCAGGGGGTTCCATACTTTATACTAACTCTGTATGGTGAATGTGCAGTGCATTAATTGTGCAGAGATCGTCGAGACAGCAGAAATATCATTCTAAACAATCCTATCAACAAAGTCAAGAGCCAGATACGAACGTGTATCTTAACTGGAGGAAAAGATAAGGAATTAAATATTCATTTTCAGAAATTGTCATTCTTGCATACTCATTGTTTCATCCCTCTTTCGGGATGCTTCAAGTAATTTTGCGGAGTTTGACCCTAGCCTTAGCAGGCATAAACTCTCCCAGGACCTATTTGCACACTTTTAAAAATTTTCGCCGTCATAAATTCCTCAATTAATCCCTACATTTATTAATATTAAACTGTGTACTTCGTATTTAATTCTTGATATTTTGGATTTTCATCACATATAACTAACATGAATATTAATATTGATTTGATAGAAAAAGTTTCTTGTCGTCAAGACAAGACTCATCTCACTGCCAAACACGTGCGTATTTACTATGTTTCACTTTTAAGTTGAAGTAGATAATTTTTGAAGAAAGCCATGAAACTATTTGTAAATTTTTTGAGCTTTACACTTAACTGATTTTGGAAAATTCACTGTTTTGAATTCCGAAAAATAATGTCTATGCTTGGATGGGATTGAGTTTTTCAATTTAAACTTTTTTTATGATTTCATATTTTCAAAGTTTTTGTTTCCAACTATAGCTGATTCGAACTTTGAAAATCGAAAGCCATCAAGGTATAGGTATTATATCTGTGAATTCAAAACTGCTTGAATTTTTGGAATCGAATAAAAATTAAGCCCAAAAAATGTAATGCAAGTTTTAGTAGTTCCAGATATTATTAGAGAATCCTCTGAATTTTAATTTGTGAGGTGTCGAAATAGTACGAACTATTCTCCCCATACTTTTATTTTATTATACTCTATTGAATATTTTACAGAAAATTCCAATATTTGACTTAAAGTATACCTGAAGAAAATAAATTATACTAGTAATAATGCTAAATTTTCACTATTACCTACCTATTATTTTGCCAGATAAAGTGAATCTAGCTCTTACTTAGAATGGAAATCTGGAATAATCTAATTCTCCTGGAAAGATGAAGGCAACCTAGGAAAGCATTTCAAAGAGACTCTCTGTTTTTGCATTTGGTAGAGCACTGCGTATGAATATGTTGATATATCTGAGATATGTTATAATAAAAATGGTCAAAACAATAAATAGACTTTTTTCTACTAGGTATCTAGTCTTATAAATATATAGGTATAATAAACGGAGAATGAAACCTATAGAATTCGGTAGAGTAACCTAATAATTATTGGTAAATAGTTATTGAGTGCTGGAAAATAATACAGTGCATAGGTATAAGTTGGCGGTGAGTGACTGACATCTCTGTGTGAATTGAATCTGACATTTAAATTGAGATCTTCCGACTATGCCTAGGGTAAGCAATTGTCTTTATAATTGAGCATTGAATATTTCTAGGAAACTTTGATGTTATTCCAGACTATGATAATTGAAATATAGAAGTTCAATAGTAAGTGCGCGTGGAGGAAATTCCTATTAAACTTCTGTATTTTCATAAAATTTTCGCAAGTAGAAAAGCTATTGTAAGTAATTCGTGTGTAAAGGCTTTTTTTCGACTCATGTGATATTCACATTCGTCAAAAAAGGCTACTTCACACACTTGTTACGTATATATAACTATTTAATTAGGTCGAAAGCTTTCTTTGAAATATTTACCTTGTTTCTATAAATATTCGGTTTTCGAGTACGCTTGTGGTGATTGCCGCGTTCGTTGTGTCACAAGATTGTTTTGCGTATTCTGTGAAAGATATTATTCAGTATTCCGTATTTAAATTTTTCAGCAGCGTGTCTGATATTTTATATCTTGAAAGTGTCCATCTCCGAGTGCGCGCTCTGGCTGGTTGTATATCCCAGGAATTTATTTCACGGTGTTACATAAATAAAGGCAAGCAAAAAAGGATTCGTTTGAGATTTTATCTCGAATAAAATGACAGGTTATGCCTGTTTTCGTTGCTGTAACGCGACGGCATTTATTTTCTCTCTTTCTCGCTTTGTGAATGGTGAAGAACAGCGCTATGGCCATAATGTACCATATGGTACGTGAAATCAGTGTCGGCAATACCTGGGGGAGTATAAAGTGCACCCTCCAAGTATCCTATGAATTCATTAAAGCCTAGGCGAACAAAAATTTTATTAGAAATTTCAAGGTCAGGGCGATTTTGATTCAATATTACTGTAATAAGTTGATTATTGAAGAAAATTAGTTATATAGTCTAGTTCTTAAGTTTGCAAACGTGTTAAATCTTGTTCCTTGAAAATGTGAGCTACGGTGGTACATTCGATTCGGAATGGCGCCTAGAAAAATGTATCGAAAATATGTATTAGCAAATAAAAAATTGCAATTGTTATTAACAAATCAAGATAAAAAAAGATTGCATTTATTTTTTTGTGTGGATAATTCAAAAACTATGATTATTCAAATAATTTTGAAAGAGTATCCTTCAAGGGGATGGAGTTTCCAATAAAAAAGTTTTGATCCCTGGAACTCTATCTCTATTATTTGTTATTATTCAATTCAACGCCGAAATTAGGCTTCCATGGGTCATTTTGGGTATAGATGTAGCTCATCAAAGGGAAACAGGTCACATTAAATTTTTTTTCAACTATCAATTGTTTATTCAAAAATTTGAAAAAATTATGGTGTATTCTGAACACTTCAGGAACTCATCGCAGTTGGAAAAAATCCTTAAAGTAAATTTTCCAAAATGCAAGGCAATTGTTAATGAACAAAATATTTTTGAGCTTCCTTGTTTATTCTAAACTATAAAACATATTTAAAGTATCATGTTTCGCGTCATATATACATATAAACATATTTAACAAGATCACGACATACAAGTTTGAAAAATTTCACAACTGTAATAATTTTCCGAAGATAAAAATGAATGACTGATTTGCCATATTACTTATCATAAACAATGCATTGGAACTGTTTTAACTTATATGACGTTATATCTTGTTAAGTATCAATAGGTATCTATCCCCTCTAGAAATATTCCAAAAAAGATTCTTGAGAACAATACTTGATAGGGGTTATGATTGCTCCAGCAATGCACTCTATTCAGAGACAGGTATGTATGACATAAGACAATTGTATTTTCTAAATGTAAGTATTGATCAATACACACATAACAACGAATTACAAGCATCAAAGCATGCATATGCCACACGCAACAAATCCACATATATTCCTCCACACATAAAAAAAACAATTGGTCAAAGAAGCTGTGCGTTCCTAAGACCCAAAATATTTAACTTCTTACCTGTTGATATCAGAGATGAGACAAAATTTTCTATGTACAAAAATAAGTTAAAACCTTTTTGTCAAACACACCACGCGATTCAGTGCGTGGACTATTTGACAAGCAATGTTAAATCTACGATCATAGAGAAAGGATCCATATACTGTGAAAGCTGTATGAAAACATGTACCCGTGTTTCTGTGTTTAAATAAGTAAAATATGTCTATGTGTTATGTTCGATTTTAAAATTTCAATTTGTAATTATTGTTGTATTTTTTTAGTAATTTATTTTAATCTTCCTATATGTTATACCACATACAAGTAACTGGTTTTACTTCGTGGTTTGCTAAGGTTTATTTGTATATTTGTAAAAAGTATTCAAACAAAATTACTGTATTTATCTTGTACAAATAAACATTATTATTATGGGAAAGGCTCCACAACGCGAAACATGTTTTTTAGTTTACAATGAACAAGGAAATTCAAGAATATTTTGTTGATCATAACTTAACTTAAAAATTAACTTCACGACTTTTCTCAACAGCAATGAATTTTTTAAAGTGTCCATAATACACCATATTTTTTTGTAATTTCCAAATTGACACCTTAAAAATTCATTTAATGTGACCTATTTGCCTTTAACGAGGCGCACGCATACCCAAAATGAGACGTAGGTACTTTTTTAGCGTTCAATTAACATTATGAACAATAAAGTTAAAGATCCGGATCTCAATTTGTTGAATACCACTTAAACTTTTTATGTGCTAGAACATACTTTCGATAACTTTTCTAGACCTAATGCCTAATCGAATGAGCCATCGCACATATTTTTAGGAGCTTTATCAAGGGTTAACGCGTTTTTGAACTTGTGAACTATTATATACTATATTATACTATATTTCATACTATATATTAATAAATCATAATATGAACTTTTACACAATTTTAACAAGATATCCACAACATTTTCTAAATAATTACTAATTATATCGGAGAATTTGCACCGTATATAAACTTTTTCATTTTTCTATTTTAGCTTAACGTGCCTCGACAGTGCTGGTTATTGGCACAGAAAAAATAGATACAAATATTTACATATAATTATTACAAATTTCAAACTAGATGTGTGTTGGGTTGTTATCAGTGGTAGATTATTTCGCGTAGCGGTCCGCGATTTCGTCATCATCAATTCCGATGTGTGATGGAAGCCATATGAGAGAGACAGTTATATCTTGAGCAGCGAGAGCTTGATAGATGTCGTGTATGTTCTGGACAATTGGGTGGTCAGTGAAGATTGACTTGATTGCCTGAATGGAGGAAAGGGAGTCAGTGCATATTGCAATATTTGTGTGGGATGGGATGCTTTTGAAATCTTGAAAAATGCCTTGAAGCTCGCCTGTGTGAACGCTACACACTGAAGTTAGAGTGAAGGAGCTTATGAGTTCATGCTTCGTGGAAACTGCACAACCAACATCAGAGTCAGTTTTGGAAGCATCTGTATAGATAGATTATTAAAACATAAGGTTTTCTTGTAGTAATTCTAGGAATGCTTTCTTCACAAGTGCAGTGGGGGATAAATATGAACTACTCTTATATACCTTAATCAAAAATTATTTGGATCGTGAACTGGAGATTGAACCTGTCATTTTTTCAACAGTTTGTGTGTTATTCACATATACCCAGGTATGTTTATGAAAATTCATTAAACGTGAAAAAACCTACGTGACTGAAAACACTCATCATGACGCATAAATAGAATAATGTTTATTGCATCTTCAATAAAAAATTCTTAATGCAAAATGCAAGAAGTTTAATACTTTATAATGTTAAATACCCAGCTATTGGTATGGAGAAAATTCTATTAATAAGCAAATAGATATACAAGTGAATAAGTTAAACAATTTTTGTGATACAAGCCTTCGTTTTGGAGTCGGACGCCTGCAAATTTTGAAAATCGAAACTCATGTTTTCACATCATTTTCTACACAGAAATAGTATAAAACTGGTGATTGATTACAAACATAAATGTACTGTGTTTGACGGTATAAACGAATCTGTGAGGAATTTTGACGTTAACAATAGAATTTTATCAGTATAGGAAAGAACTATGCTGTCATTCTTCGTGAGGTGAAACATGTGGGGCAGACCACGGAAGTGGAAACTGTTAGAAAAACAATGAATGGGCCACTTTTGCTACGAGTAAAACCCCCTAAAAGCTGAGTGAGCAAGAACAATGGGAGGCTGCGGATACACCTTTCCCCAAAAATGATTCTGGAAGCTTCACAAAAAAACCCACAGAGTTATGTAAGGAGATGTCGGATAGGGAACTGATATTGGCAGTCAGTGGACTAGCGAGCGGTGAAGCATCAAGCCAGACAAAACCACGGTAGAAGTCTCAAAAACAGCCGTAAACATGAGACCAGAAATATTCAAGTAGTTACACTGATCAGGCAAATAAGGGAGTCATGATTTCCCCACGCACTTTAAATCTGCCATCCTGGTATTGATATGGAAGAAAAGTAAATCAGCGGACGATGTAACGGCCTACAGACCCATTTGTCTTCTAGGATGCCTGGGAAAGCTATATGAGAAAATATTGAAGGCTAGGATAGAGAATGAGCACACATAATGGAAGTAAATGTCAGAGAAACAGTACGGCTTTCGTACGTATAACGACAGTTGACATAGTCAGAAGGGCAAGAGAGTGCAAGAATAATTGGGCAGTGCTGATAGCACTGGATATAAAGAGCGCTTTCAATAGTGCTTCGTGGCCACGCATCATCCGAGCAATGGAAAAAAAAACAGAGAGCCGCATACTTGGTGAACATTATCAAACAGAATCTACAGGACCGACAAGTAATTGTTACACCCGGTGAAACATTGAAGAGGCGTCACCCAGGTTTCAGTTCTTGGTCCAATACTGTGGAACATCCTTAACGACGAAATACTCAATTACAAAACTTCAGAAAGTGTTTACATAATTCCTTTTGTGGACGACCTCGCAGTATATATAGAAAGCGGTGACTCGTGTAGTCTTGCCAGAATACATCGGTGGAATCGACTGTACACTCCTTGAAGGAGCATCAATATGGAAAGGAGCGGTAAAGTACGACGTATTGGCTACATCTTAGCGACGCGCTCACGAGAGCTTGCCGCTAGTATATAGACAACGCGCCGAGAAAAAAAATTGCGTTAATACCGCTCCGGAAATACCATAATGGAAGACATTGGAAGATTCATGGGCTTAAGTGACTTTAACGAACGGGCTAACTGCAGTTGGCCGGAACGGGCAAACGAAACAACCAAAATTATAGTGGGAAACCTCCTAATTGATGCACGTGAAGCTACAAAAGTGCTCTTTGTAGATCAGAATGACTATAAAATGGGGAAAAGCGTACAAAAATTATATAAAGGAAAGTATTCTGATACAAAGACTGACAAAGACTATGAAATATAGGAAGGTGTTGGAACAAACAACTTGAATAAAAAATAAGCCACAGATCACGAGAAATATTAGGGAAACTACAATTGTAGAATATGAAATGTACTTATGGGAAAAGCTTGAATGGTTGAGAGACGAAACTGGAGAAAAAAAAAGACTTGGAAGTGAATAAAATGAAGAGAATGTTAGAGTGTGTCTTTAGGTCAAGAATGTCACCTTTGTGAAGATAATAAACACTGGGCAGGCACAGGTACATGCTCAACATTCAACGCAGCTCTTAACGCAGAAAGGACAAAGGAAAGGAGTGCTCCAAGAAGAAGAGGGTTCCTCACTTCACATGAAAAACCTCTACTAAGTGCAAGGGACACTCAAACAGAGAGTAGAGAGGAGCCTGATATTGAAGACAGGGTAACTGCAGCAGTATGTAAAAGACAACAAATCGACGTCCTGGTTATGATCGAACCAAACAAAAGACAGTGTCAAAAAAGAATGGATTTCGGAAAAAAAACGGCGATAAAATTCAGAACAGGCAGATTGAGATTGAAAATATTATAAGAGAAAATGGTTCCCTCAGAATAGATCTGGAAAAATACACTCATCATCACCTGGAGATTGGAGATTATAAAAACAAAATGGATGGAATTTGTGGAAACACTAAACCATTACAGGAGACAATACTAAAGAAAGACATAAATGCGAAATCAACTATATGGGTATCACCAAAGGTAGATCGGAAAGGACTGCATTGGGATAAATGGGTAGAGTCAAGAGACCTTGTGGTATACAATTCGGGAGAAATACCAACATTCATCAAAGGCGAAAGCTTCTCCTATATAAATCTTACATGTTCTCTAAACAAAATTACACGAAACGTCAAAAACTGGAGAGTTTCTGAAAAAGAATACTTCAGTCTGAACAGATTCATTTCTTTTGAACTAAAAGAGGAAAAAGAAAAGTATAAGAGACAAAACTTGGGAAATCCCAAGGAACATTGAAAAAACAACAATCAACTTGAGAAAGTTGATGTGAAAGATTATAAGGGAAATAAAGGATGTACAAGACAGATGTGTGGAAGGAAATGGGATAAATAGAAGAAATCAACCGTAGTAGAATAAAGATATAGAACAGACAAGAAAGCGATGTGATGATGCTAGAAGAGCTGAAGGAAGAAGAAGCTGAAATAACAATGGAACTACTAGAGGATTAATTTAAAAAGGTAAAGAAGGAATATGAAAATGAAATTGATAAGATAATTGAGAATAATGGAAACCTCAATGCGAAAATGATGTATGAGGAGATAGTTACAAAATTGCAACAAGATGAGTGAAGAACTTTCTATGGAACTTACTATTCCAAATAATTAAAAATGGGCTAGAGGAGGAGCTGGAGCATAAATCGGGTATATCAAATGGACAATATGGTTTTAAAAAAGGTAGATCAGCTCCAATGGCAGTTGGAGAAGCTATGTATGGTGAGGGAGAATAAGAAGAATGAATAGGTAGCGCTCATCACATTGGATGTGAAAAATTTCTTCAGCACGGTGTCATAGCAGCTAATATTAAATCGTCTTAAGACATATCGCAATACTTCAGTAATTCATGACATGAAAATTCTGTGTTCTGGAAATAACAGAAGGGGTATCACAAGGTTTAAAATTAGGCCATACATTTTGAAATGTCCTATTCAACCAAGTCAATACTTTTTTTGGATGAAACTATTTGGAAACTATTTGTTTCTAAAGAATTACATCTTAATGAAAAATATATATGATAATGTTTTAAAGTATCCTGTCAGCCAATCGTGATGAGAAAAAAATTTAAATCGACCAATGGCATCATAATTACACTGATAATTTGCTAGTAGCAAATTACAGCGAATATTACCCTCCTGTATTAAAAATCCCATATGAAGCGGGATCTTATCGCGATAAGATGCCGCTAACTATCCATAAGATCCCGCTAGCTATCGAAAATTTCCCTCTAGGTCCGGGTTATTTTAAAAGATATCAAAAAATGTTATTGACAAAAATAGTAGATATGCTGAAGGTCGATATTTTGAAATTATATCGAACTATACAGAGTGATGCATAAATCCGTTACAATCCAAGTATACTATTTTTTAAATGGGAACCCCTGTATATTATATCGAATTCGGATTGGTTACATTTTTTTGAAGCTTTTGATATGAGGCTTTGCCACGATATACATAGTCCTTCAAAAGATATTGACACGTTTATGTGAAAATCGTTGGTAAATCAACGCTCTGTAGCTTGTTGCACGTTAAAGAAAAAAAATGTATTTTGCAAAACAGAGTTTCTTAAAGTTTATAAAAACACAGTTATTTTGTAATATTTTTTGTAAAATATAACTACTGACCTATTATGTGAAAGCATTAAACGTTGTATATAACAAAAAATACTAATTAATAATAAATTATAATGAACAATTTATCCTAAACAAAACTAGCCACCAAAAGTTTAATCCCAACCGTAATATTAAACCAAAGGTTCAAAATGTTTACCGTTAACATCAATGCAATGCTGCAGAATAGTTCAGATGATTGACTCTCAGCATATCAACGTTAGCAGATCGAAATGCCGCACTAATTATCCTTTTCATGTCATCTCTAATAGCCGGGGATTTTATAAACTTATTCCTTCCAAGACCCGGAAAAAATAAATATACTTTTGTTAAATCGGGTGACCGAGCTGGCCAATCAATTGGGCCCCCTCTTACAGCATTACATTTATGTTAACGGAGAACACTTTGAACCTTCAGCTTAATATTATGGTTAGAATTATACTTTTGGTAGCTATTTTTGTTTAGAATGAATTATTCATTGAAATTTATCATTAATTAGGATTTTTTGTTATATTAGCAGATAACTCTGTTTTTATAAACTTTGGGTATAGGGAATGCTTGACAAAAATTAAAGTAACATAATCGAAGATTCTATTTTTGCTATAAAATACAGGGTGTTCCATTTGAAAGAAGAAAGAAAATGACAGGTTCGAGTTTCAGTTCACCCTGTATATAAGAAAGAATATAATTGTAATTTGATAGGATACGGAGATATTGCATCATGTTACGAACCTCTGTTTGGCAAAATACATTTTTGTCCTTCAACGTACAACAAGCTACAGAGCGTTGATTTACCTACGATTTTCACATAAACGTGTCCATATCTTTTGAAGGACTCTGTATAACGTGGCAAAACCTCATATCAAAAGCTTCAAAAAAATGTAACCAATCCGAATTCGGTATAATATATAGGGGTTCCCATTTGAAAAATCATATGTTTGGTTTGTAACGGAGTTATGAATCACTCTGTATAGTTCGATATAATTTCAAAATATGGACCTGCAGCACATCTACTATTTTTGTTGATTACATTTTTCGATATCTCTTGAAATATCCCATATACCGAAGTTTGTCGTAAGATTGGTACACCCTGTATAGTGTAATTTTTGGGCATACTTTCGGTCACTTTTTCTTGAATAGAACTTGAAGAATCTTGTCCAAATCGCGACATTCCAACGAATTTTAAAATGTCACAATGACAAATGCGCAATTTTAACACACGTTACTATAGTAATACTCTCACACTAGTAAATTCCATATTATCTACTAATTGGTTACTAAGTAAATAGATCATTACGGATACTGACACGTAATGACTAGCACGTTATAAAAAAGTTACGCTTCAGTTCTAGAAAAACAAAAATTTATCGCTCGAGCCTAGTCAGTCAATGGTTTCGAGTAACCATGGAAACGAGTTAGTAGAGATTGTTTTGACGTTTAATAATTAATAAGACTCGCTGTCACTATAGTTTGGCAAGTTTATCTGAAGCTCTACGGGATCGGTAAGAGGCGAGGAAAAACATGGCGCCTATCTGTCAAACGTACAAATGGCGTACGGTACCTATTTTACCAAGTAAAACTGAAAATACAAAGGTATAACGCCACTGGATAAATCAATATCAGTCAACTGACGAAGTGAGAGGGAAGATCTCACGCACGCGCTTGCCAATAAGAAGTCAGCTGTCGATACAAATCACCAATTATGTAATTCGAGGGTGTGGTCATTATGGTTTTCGTACAACGCTGCCAGAGCTTCAAAAAGCCCATAACATATTTGGAAAAGTGTTCATCTTTAAATATTCATAAATTGAAAAAATAATGTTAATAGAATAAATCCAAGGAAACAAGTACATTATAAAATTAACTTTTAATCATATTTTTAATATTGTTGATAATAAAAAGACCCTTTTCTAATTATTATCACTACATAGTAAGCACTTCAGTTTTCTCATAGTTAAATGTGGCAATGTCGAATGTTTTACTGCATTCCTTTTACGGTTTCAGATAAACTTGCCAAAGAATAGCTGTTAGTGTGAATGTACATGTTATTCATGCGTTTTATTTTTATTAATGAAGTTGTTCGTAGAAAAAGTATAGTACACAACTAGAGTTGTAAGCTTATTACCAAAAATATTCAAATAAATTATTATTACCAAAAATATTCAATACTAAAATATAAATACAATTGCTTACCCTAGGTAGAATCGGAAGATCTCAATTTAAATTTTGAATGTCAGATTCAATTCACAAAGAAATGTCAGTTACACACCGCCAACTTATACCTATGCAACGTATTATTTTTCAGTACTCAATAATTATTTACCAATAAATTATTATTAGGTTGCTTCACCGAATTTTTTTGGTAATCTCTGATTTATAAAAAAAAAAACTTAGATTTAATATCCGTTTATTATACAACCTGATGATTTTTGTTCTATTTCATTGTTGTAATCGAAAAGGGGCGTTGCTATCGTAACGGACACACACGTATATAGCTCCTCTTATTTACCTAAATTCTCAGTAAATATCTATAATTAAAACAACAAATCATTATAAAAACATCAAACAACAACACGCCCAGGGTTTCCACCCTGAAAAACACCCAAAACGAGTCCCCTAAAGACTCCAGGACCACAAAATCAACTAATGTGAACATAACCTCAAATTTGTGCGCGCCAAAACATACTAAAACTATCGCCAAAATTAATTCAGCAGTGCTAAGTGACAGAGACACAATCAAAGACTCAATTAATCCACATTTTAAAAAAGTGCAAACAGTTAAAATTTAGTGAATGTGAACACCCCACTCTCACCCAAATGCGCCGCTAGCCCCGTGACCAGCCGTAAAAAAACAGACAAAATATACATTAAAAAAGTGACAAAGTTTCCCCACGCAATAACCAAAGCAAAAACTTCACCAAAAGGTAAGCTATCACTTAATAATAAATTAAACACAAGCCAAACGGACTTTGAAAAAACCGGCTGTAAAAATTTTTCACGCAAGACATGTGTACCGAAAGGTGAAACATGTGTAACGAAAGGTGATAATGCGAACATTGATACATACAAAAGTCATAACAAATTAACCACTGTGCTCGGCATTGCACCTCAATTCAACGTCGACAAGTTTCTTAACGACATACAACCCTATATGGGTAGAAGCACACAAAAAAACATTAAAATGTCATCCAACAAAGCCAAAGACAAAGACACTTCCTACGAAGAAACCGAATCTGACTCTGACTCAAGAGAAAGCCTGAACATGACCGTCAAGCTGACACCAAAGACTTCAAATAATAAAAAGTGTACAGAAAACGACAAGGAAAAAAACTGTATAGAAAGCACAAATTCAGAAAAAGACACCAACAAGTCTAATAATAAGTGCACAGTAAACGTAAACGAAATAGAAAATTACAATACTGAACACAATATTGAAAGCAAAATAAAAAAGCGTACAGAAAACAAGAAAGAAAACTGTACAGAAAGCACAAGTACTACTAAAATTAACAAAAAGACCACCAAAATATGTGCAGAAAGCACAAAAGAAACAGCTAAACAAAAAACTGTAAACACAACCACATCAGACAGTTCAGATATAGAGACTACACAAACAAACCAAAGCAGAGTGTCAATCACCGCCCAAATACACCACGACGAACACAACATAAAAGACCACAAAAATTCATATCCCAATATGAAGAAATCACCACTAAACCCAAGAAAATAAAAGCCAGAAACATCATCAAACAAGTTCCAACTAACTACGATGAAATTACCAAAGCATCCCAAAACTTAGATATGCCTGAACAACAACACAATGCCAATCTAGAGTGCGATATTACACCTCCAGAGAAATTTTACATTCCCAATTAACGACCAATTTTAAACAATTAATTAAACACATGAAAGACAACGACCATATCGAAATAAATAACAGATATCAATCGCTCAGTGATTTCTCAGACATAGACGACGACGACGAAAAACTGTACAGAAAGGGGAAAAAACTCTCACATAAGAAAAAAACTGTAACGAAAACCAAAAAATCAAATAATGACATTAGTAGCTCTAGTGAGGAAGAGCCAACACAAAATCAGACAAAATCACAAACAAAATCACATAACAATGCTGAAAACATTAAAAAAACTGTACAGAAAGCTGCATGCCCACCGATAGTAGTTGAAGGAAGCGTAAATTCGTACCGAGACATCATAAATACTATTAAAACCTACGTCAAAAACAGATTCGAAGTCAAGTACAACAACAAATCGCTAATTATCTTCACCAACGACACGGCTGACTTCGAAAAACTTAAAGCAGCACTACTCGAAGATAACATACAATATCACACATACACTAGACGCGAAGAGCGAACACATGCCTTCGTACTAAGAGGACTATCAGAAGGCATGCAAATAGATGAAATTAAAGAGGCATTAATACAGGAACACAGTCTTGAAATTAAACAAGTATACAGAATGACAACCCAAAGCAGGCCGTTATACCTAGTAATCACTGACGCGAAAACCACACTGGCACATCTCAACAACAAAGCAAAATCATTAGATCATGCTCGAATAAAATGGGAACTTAGACGCAGCGGCAAACCAATTCTACAATGTCACAAATGTCAATTATGGGGTCACGCCACCACCAACTGCAATCGAGCTCCCAAATGCCTCAAATGTGCAAGTAACCACTTCACGCCAGAGTGCCAGAAACCTAAGAACACTCCAGCCAAATGCGCTAACTGCGGCGGCGACCACCCGGCGAACGCAGAAGTCTGTCCAGTATATCAGAAACGAAAAGGCTGGATAGACTCGAAAAAAGCCAAAAATAATCAACAACCAAGATATGAAAACGCGCCTATTCCTACCACCAACCCATGGCAGAACAACAACAAACAAGACCATGTAGACATAGTCATTCTAATGTAATGGAAGTTCAGGATATCGATAATTATTCGGCAACTATTATATAATTGAAACTCCAGAGACCGAATTCGTTACTAGTTTATTTTCAATTAGAAAAGAATAGAATGAAAGCAATTAACATACTAATAATGTCATGAAAGCAATTCATATATTTTAATAGACAAAACAATAAGTATATTCTGCAAGCTAGTTAGAATCAGCGAATTCTATGTAATTTCGCCACAGTTACTGCTTCTTTGTTCAGTATTGGTATTATTACAATGTATTTTGTTAATTCACACTGTATAGTTACAGCGTAACTGTAGCCGCGATTCGATTTTTGAAAAGGCCCGATGGTATCTATGCATACAATATCGAAAGCTTGTTGAGGGGTTGGGGTAATAATCATTGGTTCGCGATGTTTAATTTTTGCTTTGTTTATTTTGCATTTATGGCATTTTCTCACGTAATTAGCTACATCACGTGACATGTTACGCCATCTGTAGGCCGACTTCAATTTTTTAAGTAGCCTTTTTTGACCACAATGTCCTCTTTTTTTCTCTTTTTTTTTCTGTTATCCACCTAGGTGATTCGCATAAATAAATAGTAACTTTTTTACATAACTCATTTCCTTTACTCTTGAATTCTTTTATAGTGCACTTTTTAAAAATTATATCGCTAGTATATAGCTTTAATTTAATAAGATTACCATTGCCAGCTATTTTGTCTAACCGAGACAATATTTGACCTAAGTCAATATTGCCATTTACAACTGGTAATACTTCTTGCGCGCTTATTTTCTTTTTGAACCATACAGTCATCCTTAGATGTGTAGGTTTCATTTCAAATACCAATTTAGGTAATTTTTGAACATCTGTTCCGTTAAGAGCTTCAAATACTCTACAATTTGGATTTACTTTATCTTTTAATACTTCATCACTATGACGTGACTGTTTTTTAGACATTGACCTTGTTACTGCAAGAATTTGACAATTTGTATTTTGAATATCTTTTAGGTCGTTAATACTTATTCTTGACAATGCGTCTGCAACATTGTCAGAACCTTTTATATATTCTATATCAAAATTATACTCTTCCAGATCTAGTCTTATCCTAGTTAATTTGGAAGAAGGATCTTTCATAGAAAATAAATATTGAAGAGGTTTGTGATCGCTTTTTACCAAAAATTTTTGAGATCCGTATAAATAACATTTAAAATATTTTATTGCCCAATGTATAGCTAATAATTCCTTCAATATTATCGGTTTATTTAATTCACTTTTAGTGAATGTACGGGAAGCATACGCCACTGGAAGTTCAACACCGTCGAAGTTTTGACACAAAACACCACTACAAGCAAAATTGGATGCGTCTGTAATTAAAACGAATTGCTTAGAGAAATCTGGGTATTGAAGTATTTGTGGGCTGATCAAAGCGTTTTTTAAGGTATTAAAAGATTTTCCGCATTTTGATGTCCACACGAATTCGGTGTTTTTCCTTGTTAATTTATTTAGTGGTTGGGTTATAGCTGCAAAATTGGGAATAAAACGGCGGTAATAATTACAAAATGCTACAAATCTTTTTACTTCGTCAGCGTTAATAGGTACTGGATATTTATTTATAGTATCATATTTGCTATCGTCGGGTAGAATCCCCTTATCTGTGATCTTATGACCCAAATATGTGACTTCCCTTTTAAAAAATTTACATTTTTCGGGATTAAGTTTTAGATTAAATTTCCTACATGTTTCAAATACGCTTTTCAGATTTCTGAGATGGTGTTTTTCGGAACATCCAATGACTATAAGGTCATCCATATACAAAAATGCCCTTTCGGGTGTAATACCAGCGAAAGCTAAGGACATCATTCTCGCGAAGCTGTTTGGGCTGACGTTTAGTCCAAAGGGTAGTCTTTTAAAACGGTAAGATCCGGAGTCCGCGGTAAACGATGTAATGTCGCGCGAATCTTCACCTAGGGGTATCTGATGAAATACTGATATTAGGTCGACAACTGAGAACCACTTGGACCTGCCAAGCTGATCGAGAACCTCATCGATTCGGGCTATCGGGAATTTGTCCGGAACTAGTTTCTTGTTTATTTGACGAAAATCGATAACTAACCGCCAATACTTTTGCCCGTCCACTGATCGTCGCGGTACTAAAAGAACTGGGCTGATTCAGAGAAGGAAGGTTCAATTATATCATTTTCCAGCATCTTTCGAACTTGCGTATTTATTCCTTGTTTTTGTGAATATGGTATACGATAATTTTTTACATAACTAGGGGTGCCATCTTTCACCTTTAATTTTTGTTTGTAAAAATTATTTGCAGTAATTTTGTCTGTCTTCAAGGCGAATACGTCTGAGAAATCTTTGCAAAGATCAAGTACATCCTTTTTTACAAATTCTGGTATGTTTTGATCCAAAGATTTTACTAAAGATTCGTTTCTATTTTCGGATTGGGTTTTTATATCATAGATATCAAACTGATTGAGATCTGTTGTCTCAATATTTGGATTTCTTATGACTACACTTTCGAATGTTGTGTTCAGAATCCGCACATAAGGATTATCTTTTGATATTATACTTCTAGCTAAAAATACACCTGGCTGTAGCTCTTGATTGTTTACCAAAGAGTCATTTTTTACACTTTTGAGGTGGTTAATTTTCCGAATTACTTCGCACCTTGGTGGAACAGTTAAAGTATTTTCTTCAGGGCTGTTAAGTATTGGAATTGTTATGTACCCTGAGGCGACCATAATTGACATGGTCCAGAATGAATAGTTTAACGTACATTTATATTTAGATATGAAATCTCTACCCAAGATAGCATCGGCTGGTATAGGAAAATCGTCGTTTACGACATGAAATGAATGATTTAGTGTAAAATTATCTATTGCAATATCCGTCCGGGTTAATCCTAAAGAAGAAGTAAGGCCGCTAGTTATTCCTTGAATTTTTATGGGATTCAATGAATTTATTTTTTGATTTGGTATGATTTTACCCTTTTTAAAAATTGATATATCAGCGCCTGTATCGACTATAAATGTACATTCCGAACATGCCATTTTAGTGTAAAGGATCACAAAATTCGAAAGTGATAGGTCAAGGTTAAATATTTTAGCATTAATATTTCCCGACTCCTGATTAGTACCACATATTCTTACACGCTGATGATTATTTCCGCCTCTAAAATAGTTCCCTCTAAATCTATTGCCCCTACTGAAATTTGCGGAACCGCGACTGTATGTTTGTGGGTCTCGCTGATTAACAAAATTATTTCTATTATTATAGTTATTATAATTGTTGTAGTGTCGTTTACCCCTAAAACCGTTATTAAGATTCCTAGTTGATCTAAAATTCAAAACATTAGCCTCCGAACCTTGTGAGTTTGAGTTTATAAATTTGGTAATAACTTCTTGTACATTAGTGAAGGTGCCTGCTTCCACTATTCACCTAGTTTTTTCCGAACTAGCGTTTTTGCTTAAGGCTTTGACAGTTGTTTCTGTGCTGTATTTCTCCGCAACTTGAACAGGTACTCCTTCGCTAATATACGATCTTTTTAATTTTTCTGCCAAACGCTCGATTTCCGTGGCATAACTTACAGTATCCCGAGAAATTTGTTTAAAATTTAACATTTTAGTAGCAAGCGAACTAGAACTTTCGCCTCTAATTCCATTTTTAAGCCTTGTTATGATATCGTCAATATTATTCTCGGCTGTTATTAAAACACGAGCTTTACCTATTAGACGAGTCTTAATAAAAGCAACGGCGTTACCCATCTGATCCCCGGTGTTACATTTTAGCAATTCTAACGCGTCTAAAAAAGATGGAAATTTCTCTATGGAACCATCGAATTCGTTGGGAATTATCTTCCCCGCTAAATTAAAAAATTCAATAGCGCTAACCGGCATGGTTTCTGAGTTATCGTCGTCTTCGCTATCTTCCTCGAGTAGACGAGGGTCGATTCGCTGAATGCAGGAAGTAGGTATTTTGTACCTAACACTAAGAGCCTGAAATGCCCTTAATACTGGGTCCCTAATCTTTTGAAACAATTGATTTGCCGCGAATTTTTGCTCAGTGTCTAAGGTTTCCCAAGAAAAAGCCAAAGTTCGCGTAAAATTGTTGAATAAAACGGTTAAGCTATCTCTTATCTCATCTCTAATGGCAGCAGTTTTCGGTACGTTCCTTTTAATGGCTCTCTTAGCTTGTCTCTTAATATCATCTCTGATTAATTCTAATTGAACAATAGTTTGTTCCCACATCAATTTTTAATAAGGATAAATAAGAATGAGGTTAAAAAAAATCGAATACATAAAAATATGCCTTACCAGAAATTATCAATATCACTCAAACCGACGTTACACTTCCGACAACAGTACCTCACTTATACCACGGTCCAGTCACTAAACTACAGCTACACCATACTTGTTCGGGAACGAACCATTTCTTTTCTTAAATTCCTTTTTATTCTTCTTGTGTGGCAATTGTAAATTTTGAATGACAATTTAATAATCAGAACGGCGACAATTATGTAAAGTAACACTTTAATATCTCCTGTCACTTGTATCTGTTTCTCTTTCACTATGAAATTTGAGTTTACAACTCCATTTTCCGCAACTTCTTGATCCGTAGACTGCTTTCGGCCCATAATTTAAAAACTTATGCTTGATGCTTAACAATCTATATAATTGTTTTCGGCAGGATCGCCATGTAATGGAAGTTCAGGATATCGATAATTATTCGGCAACTATTATATAATTGAAACTCCAGAGACCGAATTCGTTACTAGTTTATTTTCAATTAGAAAAGAATAGAATGAAAGCAATTAACATACTAATAATGTCATGAAAGCAATTCATATATTTTAATAGACAAAACAATAAGTATATTCTGCAAGCTAGTTAGAATCAGCGATTTCTATGTAATTTGAAATTACTAATACAGTTGGTTCAACTGTTGCGTAAAAACTACTATTGAACTCTAATGTAAACAAGAGACGTTACACTACGTTTAACACAAACGACGCTGAAGAGTTCCCAGCCCTAAGCGAACGTTCTCGCAGCAATCCAATAGCACAAAAGCCCATCCAGAGGCCGACCAGTACACATAAAAGCCACGGCAACGAAACAAGTCAATTCAATGAAATTAACGAAATCAAAGCGCTGTTCGAGGAACTAAACAGCCTCGTCAATATGAAAGAGATGGCACGAGCTCTGAGAGACCTGATAACTTTGATGAAAAACGCCAACACTAAAATGGAGAAATTCGAAGCCTACAACAAATTTACCCAAAATATCGACAGTTATGACATCTGAGAAGGCAAATAGTGTAACAATTCAAAAACGAGAAACTATCAAAATTATCTTTGCTAACGACAATGGCATATCTAACAAACTCCAAATCATTACTCACTTCATCAGAGTACAGAAACCCGACATATTCTTTATTATCGAAACTCGTCTCAAACATAACAATAAAATTAAATTTCATCTCTCTAACTATCGTCTATTCAGACAAGACCGCTTCAATAACACCGCGGGTGGAGGTATTGCACTACTCATTAAAAAAGGCATCAAATTCGATATCCTTCATCAAAACAATTCTCCTATAGAACATCTCCAATATTAATAGAAAACAAAATCAAAATCGTGGGAGCATATTGCCCACCACTTCATAAACTTCAATAAGCTGATCTACAGAGTCTCACATCCACTCATAAAAAATCACTACTTGTAGGTGATTTCAATAGGAGACACCCCAACTGGGATGCAAACTGCATTCGCCCTAACTATAACGGAAATACTCTCCAGAACTTCTGCGACCGCACGGGTTGCGAGGTCTTCCACACAGACAATCCGACTTGCTTCCCGTATCAAAACAACTACACACCTAGCACAATGGACATCGCAATAGGTAAAAACATAGACAACTTAATAAACATTACAACACTAGCCGACCTAAACTCAGACCACAACCCCGTACTACTGGAACAACACAACAACACCACGCACAACTGGAAAAAAACCAACTGGACTTTATACAGACGAACGCTAAACGAATCCACTCACATTAAAACAGACATAACTTCCATTGAACAATTAGAAAATACTATAAAAACGACCCAAAACAACATCAAAAAAGCAATAGAAAAATCAACAAAGACAATCAAAATCAACGATAACTGGAACAACCTACCACAACACATAATCGAACTCATACGAATAAAAAACAAAACAAGGAAAAGATGGCAAGCCATTATCAAACAACAATAAACCAACAAATCAAAGAACATCGCAACGAAAACTGGCAAAACTTTCTGAGTAAACTGAAACCAGACAACAACTCGCTCTGGAAAGTCACAAAAAAGCTCAGAAAAAAACGCCAAGATATTGAACTCATTAAAACCAACAACAACATACACACCAACTTAACAGACATAGCACGAGACTTCGGAGAGTATTTCCAAAGCAATTTCACCAATAACGTTCCTAATCAGCAATACCACCGCAAAATAATCACTAAAGTTAACAAATTCCTAACATCCCATACTACCCTACCACCAAAAAGCACTACATCTACAAAAGAAATTTACAACATGATAGCCTCTCTCAAAAACCGAACTGCCCCAGGCCCCGACTCAATCCCAAACATCTATCTTAAAAATCTACCTCACAAAGTAATAGTACAACTTACATATATCACTAACTACATCCTCAAAACCGGCCAATACCCAGACTCACTCAAAATTGCCAATATCGTCCCAGTTATAAAACCAAACAAACAGCCAAATAGCGTAAGCAGCTACAGACCCATATCTCTGCTTAACAATCTAGCAAAAGTGGTAGACAAAATAATTCTACAAAGACTAATTGACGCAGTAGAAAAACACAAACAAATACCTGACGAGCAATACGGCTTCAGAAGCGGACACAGCACGACGGCACAAACCATCAGAGTTATTGATCACATTAGAGACGGATTTCGACAAAAAAGACCATCGGTTATGGTCACGCTCGATGTGGCCAAAGCATTCGACTCTGTATGGCACGACGGACTAACACCTACAAACTAATGAATTCAAACATACCACAATACATAACAAAACTACTTGCTTCATACACAAAAGACAGAAAATTTTACGTCAAAATAGGACCGAAAATTGAGGGCACTTTCAGCATACAAGCTGGAGTCCCCCAAGGGCCGGTCTTATCACCTACACTATACGCATTATACATAAAAGACTTCCCGACTACACCAGAAATAATGACTGCCGTATACGCGAACGACACCTGCCTCATAGCTACAAACAACACCACCGAAATAGCATGCCGACAAATTGAAAACTACCTCGAAAACACAATCATTCCATACTTCAAAAAGAATAAACTTACGATCAACGCAGACAAGACAGAATACATTACAGGTGAATATTTTATAGCTGAGTACACAAGACTAGAAAGTCAAGAAAACATATTTGTATTCTGTGTAAATATTAATTTATTAAATCGCA
>CAJUYH010004720.1:0-22102 GCA_910591685.1 Galerucella tenella | reverse complement strand
CAATCTGTCGAGCAATCTGTCGAGCGATTTGTCGAGTAATCTGTCGAGCAGTCTAACGAGACTTTCTGCTCGAAATACACACAAGATTTTTTCTACGATCACACCAAAATAAAATGTCAAATTATGACAGCTCGCGGAAAACATCAACTTTGCAGTTGCTTTTCAAGGCACAAAAGACGACTTTCGACAGTGGTCGTAGAAAAAATTTCATTTTCAAAAAAAAAAATTTCATTTCTATATCCTACCTCTCCTCTATGAGGATGTTGATTAAACAGCATCTTTCTTTGAGCTCCTCCGACGTTACTCCCTTGCGGTTCATCTTTATGGAATGGTAAAAGGGATTCCAAACCTTCGGCTAATCTAGCTCGAATATGTGGATTTTTCATATGTCGTCTCGAACCCATATACACAAAAATAAAAGTTAAAATCGGACTGAGTTTATCATATCCTTGCTCCTCGAAAATTTTCGATGAAAACCTTCTTATAAATACTAGGAATGATACTATATTTTCTACTAAAAATTCTGGAATGCATCTAAAAGTATATCTATTAAAAGAAGTTTATTTTAAAAGGCAAATTACTACTTTAGAGTATCTGGAACTCTGCTATCTAATGGAAAATTTACAGGTATTTCTTTTAATGGAGCATAAGCTGTTGATTCTGGAGTGTATTGGTGAACTGAAATCTGACATAACCAGTAACACGTTGCCGATATCAAATCAAATAGTTTTTGTATCATATCCGGATCCGATAGAGCACATTTTAATGATAAATATCTAAAACAAAACGGTTAAATGAGCCTCTTTTATAAAAGTCTGGTACTTACTTTGTCAACTCATCACTCATTCTGTCCTTGATGGTACCAACTAAATCTGAATTACCACCAGCTTGTTGTAGAGCATCGTTAAAAGCTCTTTGAATCCTGCCCATTTCCTAAAAATGTAATATATTATTTCAAGTCCTTATTATGAGAGTTATTTGAGAAATACTTACATGATTTTGTCGAACCAATTTATCAACACTCACTCTAAATCCTAAATCTATAGATCTGTGTGCCATAAAAAAACATTCGGTAACAAAATTATAATAGTCTGCCATTAATCTTTTTTCTTCTAATGTATCGTCGGAAGAAACGGGTAAAAAACAAGTTTCTGCCGACATGTCGGGCATGTGGATTCCTTTTTGCTCTATATCTTCATTCTGCAACGATGGATTTTAGTTTTATTGTACAGGGTGATCAGTTAAGGGTAGCGAGCGGCCATATCTCATAAGATATTGGTCGAGGAGATTTAGAAAAAAAAATCACGATAAAAGTCTCCAAGAGGTACAAAATATGATAAAATACTTACTGGAACTGCACAATATGTTGGATCGACTTTCAACACTCTTTCATCTTTAATTTTCGAACAAAACGGTTGGCACAAACTCAACAATAAATTACTTAAATTCAACATAAAGCCGTCAGTTACGCTGGTGTAAATAGCAGGATTTAATTCAGGAGCGTGGGTGTTCCAAATCTTCCCTCGATTAACGTTGTTTTTCAGGCAATTACCCAACCATAACAAAGTTTTTTCTTTCACTTTTGGACTACATTTCAACATCGAGAGGAAAAATTTGTGTAAATTTTGATTTTGTTTTGTTAGATACACCCAAAGAAATTCTTCAGTACCTGCATTTCCCATTTGGTCCATGGGATTTGTAAAATGTACGTATTTCCCCATAGGAGTTTTTGGTAATACAGAGTGATTCAAAATTGCACCTATAACTGTTTGGGCATATTCCCCTCCTATGTTGCTTTTCTTAGGAATACAGCTGTCTATAAATGCATCTGCTAATACATCGTAAGTTGGTATAATATCAAAATAATTAAAAATTGTAGGATTTATATCAGTTAAAGTACATTTAAATAATTCATTTAGTATTATAGTATTCATTGATTCTATTAAATTTTTTAGAGAAACCAGACCTGAAAACAGTTATTCAAATTTAGAATTCTGCAAAAATTAGCCTGTTTCAACTTACTAGTATCTTCTATGCAAACTCTTTTAATAGATTCAATAAAAAACACATCAGATCCCATTTCTGCATTCTTTAATATACCCAGAGTATCTTCAGCAATGTTTTGTCCTGAATACACATCTGGTTGTATAATAGAAGTAGCAACGTTTTGTAATATTTTATCTTTAACTTCCTCATACTGCTCAGTACTCAACTGTCCCAAGTGACCGTTTAAATTTTGTAAGCAATGGTACAAATATGTGATAACTTTAGTTTCTTGTATGCTTTCTGTGTCACTTTTCAAATCAGAATCGTCATTACACAAAAATAGTCTCTCGAATAAGGCATACTGTAATAAACTTAAATCTAAATCAACTTTTTCGTGTACTTTATGAACATCTTCGAGGTATAGTAAATCATAATTACTAACTTTACTTGGATTTATCGTAAATCTGAAAATGTTTTCTAAAATATCGTTAATATTGACAGTTTTTTTAGATTCTTCAGTGTCAAGTAGACCGGAAAAAGGATTTGAGCTGGACATAGTTTTTCAAATTCATTAATGATGAGGAAAACAAGATTTTTAATAAATCATGGAGGAAGTTGTCAACATCATGTAGGTGTCAAGGTGACGTAAGAAAAGTTGAGGTACTGTTCTTCTTCTTTTTAATAAACTGTCATGTTTTGTATTTTTACGAAGGTAGCTGGTAACGCTGGCTGTATGACCTATACGATAGGAGGCCATTGTAATTTAAAAGAAGAAGATAATAACAGTGGCTGGATGACGTATAGGATAGGAGGCCATTGTAATTTAGAAGAAGATAACTGAGAGTTCGAGAATCCATAGGCGTGCAGAAAATGTTTTATATTTACTAAAATATCTTTCTGTTTGGTTAATGGGCTCGTTTACTAAACTTTTTGAATCATTTTTAACTGTCGTAAAGCAAAGTACTAAGGATAAAAATATGATTCTGAAAATTTCATGTCAATAGCATTTATCGTTCTCCTAATACAACCAATTAAACAAGCATACCGTAGCGGAGCGAAGACTATGACGTCACCGCATATGAAAGTTAATATGCACTAACATTACGCTTCTGACTGTAACGTGCCTCGCGTATTTTGATATTTTGAATTACCTTCAAAATTTTGTGTGAATAAAATTAAATGTGTGGACGTAATTTTAAAAAGGCAGACTCAGAATCTTCCAGAAGTGGTAATGATTATGGAGTTTTTAATTAAAAACACATCGTTTTTGGCTGTTTTCCGGCCAGAATTATTGAAAATGTCAATATTTTCATAAATACATGCTCTCTCAAAGGACATACAGGGTGATTCCAGATGTTTTATTTTATTCCTGGTCTGGTGGACAAAGTTACGTAGATAACGCTATAGGTTACTCAGTAAAAAATTGCAATTTTTTTAACTACAGACTGCCCAATTAAATGAGCTTCTCCAAATGCTATTTATGATGAATGTGTATTGGAAATTAAATCACCAATGTTGAAAAGAACAAGAAAAACTTTTTTTGATGAAGTTAGTTCCAAATGTTTACATCAGATTCAAATGCACATGCATCTCACTGGTAAAAAAGCGATATTTGTTAGAGCTGATCCGGACTTTGGATCAAATCAAATAATTTCTTTTGAAACATATAATATACGCCAATTTTGTTGATGATCTACTGAAAAAGATTACCTGTTTTTTGAAAAAAAACAGTATTTAATAAAATTTAATTTGTGAAGAACTGACACATTATTTTATTAAATAATTTTGAACATTAATAACACCACAAGCTATAAGAACAATATTATCTATGAATTTATTGAAAATTAGATTAATAGAAGCGTGTGGTTTTCAATAACTCTCTCAATATGGATTCACAACGTATTTAATAAGGTAATTTATAATGATTCTGATTGAAGAAAAATGAAATCCTAAAAATACACAAACAAAGTATGTTGACTTATCAGTGAATGCTCTGAGTCTTTTTATGCTTTTCTGCCATTGCTTCCGTTTTTTTTGCATCCTTATTAATAGAAATGATTGTTTTGTTAGATGTTTTAATCGTAGTACTATCACATTCTGGAACCGCACAATACTTATAGCTTTTTTTACTCTGGCTCTGGTCCATTGTGTCGAATAGCTTAAATTATTTCTAAACGTTCTTATTTCACAAACACAACACTGTTTAGAGTTTGCAAAAACGTATATAATAATAAGCATATAAGCAAGCAAGATACTGTTACGATTTCATATGCGATGACGTCACACCTGAAATTCGGGGAGGAGCGCTGTTTGATGTTTATAATTTTTTTTATTCTACCATTAGGAAGAGCATATCATATTGAGGCTCTGTGCCAAAAATTAGACGTCAGCGAGACTCCAGAGTCGCCTAAAAAAAATTATGTAAATGAGCCCATTGATAAGTATTGTGATTAATAAAGACAGAAATGTTTATTTAACAATTTATTCAAAATGGATATTTGGAGGGACTTCACAAACTTACATTTATTGCAATAAAAAAATATACTTAAACTAATATGTAAATAAATCTTTTTAAAAAAGGCAATGTTGTGTAAAAATGTGATATAGATTATAGGAACGGATGGACAAATAAAAAAAAATAGAGGGCATTCTCAACAAAATTATTTAGCTTTTTGTTTCTTTAAAGTCTTGTTTGTATTTTGATCGACTTCTGGCAAGTCGGATTCTTCACTTTTCTTGCCTACAAATAAAAAACAATAAAAACAATTCAAACTTTTATCATTCATTTACTTTTCTTGGGTTTTTCTTTCTTTTGTGTCTTAGATTTAGGAGTAGTGTTCTGTACTTTTGTTTCACGAGATCTAGCAATTTCTTGGCTAATTACATTAAAAGTCAAGTATCTAAAAAATAAAATTAAGTTAAGATAACATATTAATACACTTTTTAATTGAATACACTTACAATTGAAGTCCAAGAATTCCTACCAAAACACCAAGACGTATCAAAGGAGTGTTGAAGTAACCAGCTTGCAAATCCAATTCTTTCGGTTCACCGAGTGCCAAACCGTACCACAGAGTTAAAATTGCTAGAACTATGCTACCCAAACGAGCTGATAATTGCAAACTGTTCGATACTAACGAAGTTACTAAAAGATACAAAAATTATCAAAATTGTAATTTTATTTTTGTAACAACTCACATTTAGAGAACTTTTCGTCTTTATCCACAGTCTGGATGAGTTGGAAAATGTGGTAAACTAATTCAGCAGCATGATGAAGAACCAGTAAAAATACCAATAAATGATTAAAGCTGCAGATTGAAATAAACATTAATATTTTAAAACACAATTTACCAAAAAAAATGTACTTACTTCAAAAAGTATGGGACAAAAATAAGTGAGAACGCAGCTAAACTTTGTGTAGCTTTGCCTATGTATTCTTCCTTCTTAGTTCTTTGGAAGTATAATTCAGGAATCTCATGGAGATTATATGCCAATTGTATGATGATGTACAACTTAGTTAAGAAAGGCATAGGAGATGGGTAATCAGACCATAAACGAGCTATGTCAAATAGGAAATTTTCTTTGATTACAATATCAACACCCCATCCAACTGATATTAAGTAGAAAATGGATAGCTGGCCACTGGTGGAAAATACTGCTAACTTTGATTTTGAGAGATGGAGTTTCTTGGAAACTTTCTAAAATTAAAATTGTTTTGTTACAGTTATAACTCTATAATTCAATTATCAGAATAACATATGTTACTTAAAAAGAATAAAAAACGAGCAAATTTAACCCTTTTTGACCTTTTATCTGTACCTTATGTTGTAAATTTTCTGATAAAAATACAATACTTACATCCAAAACATATTCTTGAATAATTGCATGGATAACTATGCATATTAAACTGTAGAAAAATACACAAGCCCAATCTTTCACCCCAGGGCTATAAAGGGGCACTTCTCCAGCTTCAGTAACATTATGTTGTAGAGTGATAAAAATTGAAGCAAAAGGTGATGTAGCCTAAACAAAAGTAACAATTTTCATTACACTTTTTGTATTAATGTTAAAAAATGTTGATATTAATTTATAAATTGAGATAATCTTACCTGTACCATAAGGCCAACTACAAACACCATTGCCACACAAGAAACAATATCCGCATGATTTTGTATAATAAATTCGTGACTCAAAATTGGTGGATTCTTATTTGAGGTTTTTCTAATTGGTTTTACCATTTTTTTTGTTTTTTTCTGTTATTTTACTATTAAAAATGTTACTATCTTATAACCGTATGTTATCTAAGTTACCTCCGCCACCAGTTGCCACCGAAATGTAATGTTTTCCCACTCATCTACATTTACAACAATCCAAATTTACCGTAAATGCCACGCATAGACACGTCACACACTTCTCATATCAGCGTTGTTCCTAGGAAAAATTCTTTAGTAACAGATTACCACTCAAAAACGTAATAGAATGTTGAAAAAGGTAATAGATTGTTCTTCTTCTTTTTATTTCATGAAATTTCAAAATTTTGACACTTCGACCAGAGTTATTTCTCAGAACATAAAATTATTTAGCAATTCAGTATTCTTCTCTTTTAGAGTCTTTTGTCAATTTTGGCCCTTACCTGTTCTGATCCTGTGGGCAAATGTCATTGCTAAATTATATTATCACTCATGGCCACCTTCCACGTATCATTCATGAAAAATTGAAAAGGTAATAGATTTCTATCAATACGTAATATGGTAATAGATATGGTTAAAAGGTAATAGATCTATTACGAAAGTAATAGCAGGAACAACACTGTCTCATATTCAGTTTACACAGTAAAGTGATAATTTATAAAGTATCAAATACTTCTTCTGTTTTTTAAATTAAATCTTCACAGGATATTGGTTACTACAGCCAGGCTCCATCAATTGACAACTTTCTATTAGAACTTAGCATTTGCTTTGCAGAATTGCCCCCTTTATTATTAGCGAAACATGGAATTTATAGTACTGAATGAATGCAGTCTTTTTAAGAACTAAACGCATTTATAATCTGATGTACATTTAATCCTAAAAAAATATGTTAGGTGCGCCCATGGAAATTCGAAAATGTCCGCTCTATTTGTAAATATTACAAGGTTATGGTTGAGTCGATTTCAAAGCATATCATATTTTATATTTTAAAATGAATTCCAATTGTCTATGTCTACCAAAGATTTAACAATAGTATGTATCCCAATATTGATAAGATAACCAATTATTATTGCTTTATTTCAGAGTGTTATAGTCCCCATACATAACGGGGCCAAATGGATAGATTCCTGTTTTCATGGTATTTTAACTCAAACAATAACTGAAAATGATAAATTACATTTAGAAATATGCGTTTGTAACGACTCTAGTACAGATGAAACTACAAATTTATTGGAAAAATGGAAAGAAAAGTTTCAAGAGAAAGATATAAGCTTAAAAATATTTAGAAATACTAATGAAAAGCCTGGAGGAGGTAGTAAACAAAATTATTTTTACTTGCTTAATTATAAAATTAACTTGTTTTTAGTTGGTTTTGCTAAAAATAAAGCAGTTTCCATAAGCACTGGAAGCTTTTTATGCTTCCAAGACATTGTAAGTATTAATATACTAAAATTTCTCTATAACTTTCCTTATAAATTATAGGATGATGTTATGTTACCTGAAAGAATTAAAAAACAGTATGAACTAGCTCTTATTTGCTCGGATGATACTGTAAGTACTTCTGACTGCTTAACCAACGTTTTATTGCACTTGTAAACATTTTTAGATAGTGGGAAGTCAATTCAAAAGAGAACCACTCGATTCTACAATTCGTTATACTAAATGGGCAAATTCGTTAAGTGAAGAACAATTAAATCTTCAAGTTTTTACTTCAAACGGACCTACTATTATTATGCCTACGTGGTTTTTATATAAAAGTCATTTTAAACAGTAAGAATACAGCTATACATTAACGATGTAATATTTGTGTTCTTTCTAGAATCGGAGGCTTTGTTGAAGACAAAAAAGGAACTCCAGAAGATTTAATATTTTTCTATAAACACTTGGATCTTGGTGGGAAAATTAAAAGAGTAAACGAATGTTTATTAATATATACATTCCACTCTGGACAAACCACGTTTTCGGTACAAGAGTAAGCACTTTTTCCGAGTAGATATTTTTCCCATTACATTAAAATAATTGTAATATTTAAGGCAGTCAATTTGGAACTTACGTGTAGAAAGATTGCAGAACGTAATTTTAAATAAATGGTGTGAATTTACCATTTGGAATGCTGGTAAACAAGGCAAGCGACTTTATAACGCATTGACTAAAGAAAATCAAGATAAAGTAGTTGCTTTTTGCGATGTAGACGAAAATAAAATTGGGAAAAAGTATATACCTTACGATCCAAAAAATCGTAAAGGTCTAAAACGTGCAATCAAAATAGTCCATTTTAAAGACACTCTTCCACCAATGGTGATTTGCGTTAAAATGGTAATGTTCACAAAAACACTGAATAATAATTATTTTTCACATAAACATTTTCAGGATTTGACTGGAGGTGCTTTTGAAGAAAATTTAAAATCTCTAGATATAAAAGAAGGATTAGAATATGTAATATTCAGTTAAATAATTGTACCTGACGGTAAAAGAATAAAAATAATATATTAGATTCTATTTTATTTCAAAGCAGAAGTTAAATACTGTACGAATAATATTGGTATTTTATCTGGATCTGGTGCGTGCATTTTAGAATAAGTGATGTATTGTCTTCTACAATTCATTAATTGTTGAATAGTAATATCAGTAATATCGATACTTAAGTCATCGAATCCCGTAACACTAACTAGACCACTAACACCCTTCTTCTTATTCTTAACTAAATCATCCACAATTTTCTTTGTTATTTGATCTAAATCGTACAAAAAGTTGGTTGATTTTAAAGGAGGATTCTGGGTGGACAAATTGGGTTTTGGAGGTTTCTTATTAAAGAGACTGGCATATATTCCATCTGAATCCAAATCTTGATGAGGAAATATAGTGAATAAAGGAGCGTCCCATCTATTATTACCATTTGGATCTTCATATCGCATCACTAAAGCATCAAAGGTGGCTCTATCATACTTCTCAGCTTTATTTTCTCTATTTTCGTTGAATTTCCAAGCTTCATCTCTATTAATTTCAGTGTGGAGGGTACACTGCGTGCACTTATTTGCTTTTGCTCCACAAAATAATTCATATCTATAACCTTTTATGTAATTCAATGCATCTAGTATTACAATATTATTAGTTGATACTAATTTTAATACTTCTGACTTCAAGACGGCTCTAATATGCTTCTCTTTGTCCTTATCGTCGTAAAAGGAATTTTTTTCGAACCCTGCTCTCAATATGTGGTCCAATTCATTTATTACATGAACTTCTTTGCCTTGTTTTTCGAAAAATAATTGCAGTTCTAAGCTTCTTGTGGTCTTCCCACTACTTGGAATACCTGTCACTACTAATAATGGCATTATTTTTGTTAAGCAATTTGATACATAATCAAAAAATAAACCACATTAAATAAAGTTATTTATTCAATAAAATGAGGTTATGATTTTCTTCTTTTTTATCAAAAAAATTATAGTACCAAGGTCGTGGAGAATGTGGCTGTAAGTTTTAATTTTCCAGGCTGTCAAAAAATCTAAGCTCCGCCCATCCATCAGCTGAATTTGACAGCTACTGACGTGTGAGAAGTGTATTATTTGTTTTTAGTTTGTTTAGCATTTTAAATGAACAATTTCCGGAAAGTGTCATCATCAAAGTAGATAAGATATCTCTTAATTTTTTAAAATTTTCCGTATTTCAACACCAAATATGTCTTTAGAAACCAAATACAACCTTAAGAGTCCCGGTAGGTCTTACAAAATGTACATTTTGCAATTTTTTTAAATCAACCTTTCTAGGTGTAAAGCGTTTAATGAGAGAAGCTATTGAATTAGCAAGTCCTACTGACGAATACTACGCGTGTCCATTAGAAGATAACTTATTTGAATGGCATTTTACTGTCAGAGGTCCTCCAGGAACTGAATTTGAGGAAGGATTCTACCATGGAAGAATTTTATTGCCATCTCAGTATCCTATGCAACCACCAAATATTATTTTATTAACGGTAAGTGTAAACAACAATTCATCTTCAAAACAATTAATTATTATATTGTTAGCCAAATGGAAGGTTTGAAGTGAATAAGAAAATATGTTTATCAATATCTGGACACCACCCAGAAAGTTGGCAACCTTCTTGGTCAATTCGTACTGCTCTTTTGGCTTTAATAGCTTTCATGCCAACGTCAGCATCTGGAACTATTGGTTCTTTAGATTACACACCGGAAGAGCGACAAATTTTAGCTAAAAAATCCAAAAATTGGGAGTGTTCAACTTGTGGAAAAATCTCTGAAAAATTGGCTGCAAAAGGTTACACACTTAGTCCTAAATTAACTCAGGAAGAAAGTTCATTACTTAAACAGATAGCTCTGAAGGTAAAACGATGGTTTTACTCCAATATTAATTGATTAAAAGTAAAATTTGCTTTAGGCTGAAGAAGAAGCTAATAAAAAAGAAACTAGTTCAGAACCTGACTTGAAGGAGGCAAATACCTCTGAAGATAATAATGAAGGTGAACTTAGGCAAAGGATTACGACTCAGATAAATGAAACGGTTAATCTAGAAGCAACTGATCCATTACTAGTTGATTCCATTCAAAGGTCTAATACGTAAGTTTTTATCATCTTGTTGAATCTTGTTTTATTAAATAATTTTCAGTGATAAATTATGGACAGCAGCGATATGGATAATAATAACAATGATAGTTCTACTTTTTGTCAGACGACTGTTTTTCATATAAAACAATCAAAATTCCATTTTATACTTTTAAAATGTAGTGAATTTTATACCAAACTTATGGTAAACAAAAATAATCGTAAGGTCTACCTGTAAAGAAGTATTATGTAATAAGTTATCATTAAAGACAAATTGGTTGTATAAATCAAACATCCTTAGAATGATTTTTTATTTATATGATTTGCAACCTTCGGTAAATAATAAGAAACTATTTTATTTGTGATTTTTCTTTTGTTGATTTAATTTAAACGGAATTATTTAGGTCTAACGTATTATAGATGTATTTGTTGGAATTATTTAAAATAAATATATATTGTTTTAAGAATTTTTTGGTAATGACATTTCTTTCAATTCCTGATCCCTATGAGGTATGTTAAATAAAGACATTCATTCTTTATCTCCAAAAGAAGTGAAGTTATTTCCAAATCTAGTCACATTATATTATGTGGCTAGAAGAAGAATCAATCCATCAGCATATAAAGGAGAAGAGTATTAATACATGTTTAAAAATTAAACTTTTAGATGATTTAAATAGTTTACCATTTACAAAATATAATTTGACACAGAGAAATTAGCAAGTAACGTGATTACTATTGAAAAAAGAAGCGTAAACAGTAATATAGGTTAGGTTAGAGAGGGCGCCACATAGAGACTAAGGAGTATCGGTTGACTTCTTCTTTTCATTCCGTGAATCACAGTAACAAATGAGGGTAAAATATCCCTTCTAAAACATGTTTATTTTGTCGATATATACACTGCTCGCCAAAATTATACTTAAAATAGAATTTACAATAACTATTTTCTTGTAAATTCCTAGAATATCCTAAGAAATTTTATTTATGAATTATTTTGGAACTTATATACTTTTCCTGTATACTAAGAATATCAAAAAGTATAGAAAAACGTTTTTAAATACAATCTATCTTTATATTTTTAAATGGGGCGGCCAGTGTATATTGAATTCACATCGATGATGAACACTTGTTTATCTTGAATGGCGTGACTAATAAATCAATATTAAATTAAATCTCGCTTTCAGTAACGAATTCATTTTTAAATCGGACGGTCGTGTGTCGGGAGTGTATAAGTGTATTTTCGAATTTTCGGGAGTGTCTACCTAAGTTCGAAATTATTTTCGGTAGTGAAACTGTGTGTCTTTGAAATTTTCGGTAGTGTACCAAGTGTAGTTCGAATTTTTGGTCGTGATTTCCAAGGATTATAATTCAATATACAAGGTAAGTCTTTATTTTATTACCTGGTAGTTACTAATTACTATATATAGCTTTAAATTATTACCCTTTTTCATTTTTATATATTTCTTCAAACGACATAGGTAAACTATGTTGTTTTCTAGATTTTACTAATCTATTATCCTTTCTTTACTAGCAATAAATGAAAAGAGTGTTTTTACAATATTTTGAGTCTTTTATAAATAATTTTCATATTTACTATTATTTACTTTCACCTTATTTGCCTGTACTAAAATGGGTTGTACAACAGTTCAAACTCTTTAATCTTTTTAACTGTGCTATTTATTATGAAGTTACAAAATAAGTGTTCAAAATGAGTACCATTCACTTCCATACAATGGTATAATCTATTTTGAAATGCCTCTCTGGCATTGCTTAATACGGCTGGATTTAATTGTCGACATTCATTTTCTATCCTCTCTCGTAAATCATCCAGAGATTCTGGTTGGGTAGCATAAACTTTTGTTTTTAAATACCCCCATAAAAAGAAGTCTAGGGGTGTTAAATCCGGTGACCTAGGTGGCCACTCCATCATCTGCCTCCTTCTACCTATCCAACGAGCGGGGAATGTTTCGTTTAAAAATTGTCGGACAGGCATAGCATAGTGTGGGGGAGCTCCGTCTTGTTGAAATACCAGTAAATCTTCGGAAAGGTTATCATCATTTTCTATTATTGTTGTAATACGTGGGTCAACCCCTTCCCTGAGTAACTCAAGATATGATTCACCATTTAAATTTCCGTTGATGAAAAAAGGTCCGACAATGTGGTCACCTAGGATACCACACCAAACGTTTAACTTTTGGGGATGTTGTGTATGGAATTCACGCATAATATGTGGATCACTTTCAGCCCAATATCTACAATAATTATGCCTACTTACTAAGCCATTTAATGAAAATGAGCATTCATCAGAAAAGCAAATATTGTTTAACAATTGTGGATTGTTATTTATAATTTGCGTCATTGATTCGCAAAACTCTAGACGACGATCAAAATCATCTTCATTCAACTCGTGCACCAACTTAACTTTGTATGGGTGGTACTTGAATTTATGTAGAACTCGGAAAACTGTAGAAGATGAAACACCGATCGCTCTACTTATTGTTGACAACGATTGGGGTTGTTGAGCCTCTAAGCTGACTTGCCCTAAAATTGCCACTTGGATTGCTTCGTTATTTAGGAGTCCCTCTCGCTTATGCACTTTATTGCAAACAGACCCTGTTGTGGTAAATTTCTCCATCAGTTGAATTACATACTTATGAGTTGCATGTCTTCCGTCATGTAATTCGTTAAATATTCTAGCAGCAGCTCTTGCACAATTATTATTTTGTTAGTATAAACCTACAATTTCAATTTTTTCTTGCAAAGAGTAAACCATTTCAGAGAAACAAAATACATAATGTATCAAATTACACTATCAATAGTGACTACAAATTCTAGTTGACAATGTCAAACTTTAATAAAAAGTAGAGTTTTTTGTTGTTTGGATTTTTTAAGTAGAATAAATAGCACAGTTAAAAAGATTAAATAAGAGTTTGAGCTGTTGTACAACCCATTTTAGTACAGGCAAATAAGGTGAAAGTAAATAATAAGTAAAATTTGTGCTCTTAAAAGAAAAATTGTTTATCTCATAAACTAACCACTTTAACCTACAAGTATTATACATTTTTGAAATCAGCTCAAAGAGGAGTATCCAAATTTTACATAAAAAATATGAAAAGTAATTTAAAAAAACAAAGGGGATGCTGCTAGGGTTGAGGGCGTGGCTTTTCCAGTAAGTTTAAATAAGCCATAATGCTTGCCCCTTCCAACATAAATTGACGTGTTTTTGGATTTTTTCTAAATACCAGTATTACAAAAGTTATTAAAGGTGGATACTTTTATCTGAAAAGCACTGTATACTTTCCAAAACTTTTTAGTTATTACAGCAGGGTACTTATTTTATAAAAAAAATTCTGTATTTATCTATTTTCCAAAGACATATGATAGCTATTGTTTCCTATATTTTCACAATACATTATCCTCTCTCTTTTTTTTACTAATACCACTAGCAATAAACAAATACACTGTATTTAAAATATTTTGGATCTTTTACGAATAATTTTTATACAAAAAGTTTAACCAAATCATAATTTATCAACAAATTGAGTACTTATTAATTTTGAAATGGTTCAAAACTATATGTGATCTTGGAATATTTTTACAAATTAGGTAATAGAATTTAAAACTGTTTATAAACTTAAGACAAGAGTAATAGTTCATTGTTTACCGGGTAGGAAAAGCTTAACATTCCTGGACGACTGTGAAGATTGCTAAGTCGAGGCGCAAGCCGAGACTTAGCAACACAGAGTCCAGGAATGTGGCTTTTCCTACGAGGTAAACATACTATTTTTCCGCAAATCGTTTAAAATTCGACAGATATTGATTGATTTAAAAAAAACGCGATAATTTTATTCCCAAATAAATGTAGAGTAAGATCCCAGAGCGATAAGACACAACTTATTTTCACATAAATGAAACCTCATGTTCTCAGTAGTGTCTTATGTGCTCAGAATACCAGCGCGCTTGTGGAGCTTGCCGAGTGACACCTGGGCAGGTACCAGGTGTGAAAGGTAACTAAAATTAATAGTTATTTAACTTAAATTTTTATAGCTGATTTTTATATATATTTTGGAGAGTATTATTATAAAGTTATACCATAAGCGTCAGACACTTTTCATGGGCCAGAACTTTTGTCAGACGCTTTAAAGCTCTACAAGAAATGAATGAACTTAACTTATTTTTACATGTCTGACTTTTAAATATGTTGTTAAGACAATTGTTATGAAGTTATATTTAATTAGTCAGACAAAATTGATTGACCAAACACCCCCTAAACAGCAAAATTATGCAGCCGTGAGTATGAGCGCGAAAGCATTATAGGTGCGTTTCGGAGCGAGTGAGACGGTCTTACTAACACAGTTCCCCTTCTCTCATTCGTGTAATTTTTCTGTGTATGTGTCCTTTGCGTGCAACCTAATGGTATTGGTAGGTATACAGTATAGTTCGGATCTGTGAGACCACATGTTTTTGTTGTTTACGTCGTGTAATTTGTGAGTGATTACATTACTTGATAACGTGAAAATCATGGAAGAAGCAGAATCAGCAAAATTAAAGTGTACATTTTTTGAAAAATCTCATGATAAATTAATATTATTTACGGAGGAAATATCTAAAAAGTGTAAAATCGTTTTACAACATCGAGTGACACATAACCTAAAATTCAAAGACTTGGTGCACTTTGGTGATCCTGAATTATTTACCGATGAGCACAAACAAGAAGATATTTTCAAGATTATCCAAAAGTTTATCTGTGAAATCTATAGTGTCCCCGATACACACGATGTTAACGCTGCCCGTCTTCACCTATTCTCAAATAATTACAGCGTATATAATATAAATGAAGAATTTAACCGTAAAAATTTGAAAAACTTTGATGCAAGCAGTTTACCACTGTGTAAAACTGAGTTATTCCAACAAGTTCTATGAGCTAATTACATTTCTAGCATATGGAATTATGCACATGAAAAACAACCAACCATTTTTACTCCTGAACATCTTCTTGTCTGTGCTCATTGGTAAATAATTCAGGATCACCAATGTGCACCAAGGTTGCACGCAAAGGACACATACACAATACAGAGAAAAATTACACGAATGAGAGAAGGGGAACTGAGTTAGTAAGACCGTCTCACTCGCTCCGAAACGCACCTATAATGCTTTCGCGCTCATACTCAAGGCTGAATAATTTTGCTGTTCAGGGGGTGTTTGGTCAATCAATTTTGTCTGACTAATTAAATATAACTTCGTAACAATTGTCTTAGCAACATATTTAAAAGTCAGACATGTAAAAATGAGTTAAGTTCATTTATTTCTTGTAGAGCTTTAAAGCGTCTGACAAAAGTTCTGGCCCATGAAAAGTGTCTGACGCTTATGGTATAACTTTATAATAATACTCTCCAAAATATATATAAAAATCAGCTATAAAAATTTAAGTTAAGTAACTATTAATTTTAGTTACCTTTCACACCTGGTACCTGCCCAGGTGTCACTCGGCAAGCTCCACAAGCGCGCAGGTATTCTGAGCACATAAGACACTACTGAGAACATGAGGTTTCATTCATGTGAAAATAAGTTGTGTCTTATCGCTCTGGGATCTTGGACTAATGGTGCTTTGAAATTCCTAATAAAATTACTTGGGTTACTATGGAAACGTATTGAGGTTGAATTGTCAAACTTGACGCTTATAAATTTAATTGCTGGTGTTCTCGAAAGTAAAATGATAAGTGATGATGAAATTTCCATTCCTGGGACTCCTCCAGAGCTGGTTGGGGCAGTGAATACTGCTTCATTAGAATTATTGCCAAAGAAATCAAGAGAAAAGTACGAAAATGCATACAGACGTTTTATGGATTATCGCATGAGTAAAAATACGAGTTCTTTCTCAGAAAATGTTGTAATGGCATACTTCCTAGACCTTTGTTTAAAGATGAAATCTTCAACATTATGGGCCAATTATTCAATGCTGAAGTCAACCCTTGCACTTAAACACAATGTAGATATATCTATACATACTCAAAACTTCGTTCTTTATTGAAACGGCAAGCTCAAGGTTATAGGGCAAAGAAATCTAAGATTTTAACGAAGGAAGAAATTGAAAAATTTATCCAGGAAGCTCCAGATAAAGAAAATTTAATGATTAAGGTAATTTACAAGGTTTTAATTTCTATTTAGATTATAGCTTTATTTATTTTTTAGGTGGCTGTAATATTTGGTATTTCTGGGGCCTGTAGAATGGATGAGTTAGTCCGAATGACTGTACACGATATAGAAGACTTAGAATCTAAGCTTTTAATCATCAGCATACCTGATTCGAAAACCAACAAACCAAGATCATTTGTAATTAATCAGATCTACTTGAATGTTTATCGAAAGTATGTTTCGTTAAGACCAGAAAATATGAACAGTGACCGATTTTTCTTTAAATATCAAAGCGGAAAGGGTTGTAGACAAGTGGTAGGAATTCATCAATTTAGAAAAATGCCCAAAATAGTTGCTACTTATTTGAACTTGGTAAATCCGACAGAATATACTGGTCACTGCTTTCGTCGGTCTTCTGCAACAATATTGGTTGACTCTGGTGCCGACATAACTAGTTTAAAGAGGCATGGCGGATGGAAGTCATCAAACGTTGCTGAAGGATATATCGAAGAATCGCTTAACAATAAGGTTGAGGTGGCAAATAAAATTTTCACAGTACAAAATATTCAACAAAATGACCCTACCACCCTGCATGTTGTCCAAAATGTTTCTCATAGTTCTAAGAGTGTTCCTCCAATGTGTAGGTTAGGTAATAACTTGCACTTCAATGTTTAACACATTTAATGAAATAAAGAAATACTATTTTCTGTTTTACAATGAAAATGAGAGATTATCAAAAATAAAATAAAACTATTCTCAATCTCGACGTGGTCGTTAACATAACCTGATTTTTAATGCCTAAAATAACTTCTTCTTTTCTTCTAGACTTGTACCTAGTAAGTCAAAATATAACAACACTCTCCCCATTTTGACTTAACAAATTCTTACTGTTGCTTCTTCTGTTCTTCCATACTTTGTACCCCAGCTTTTGTCTTATGTTTTTCTAGTATAGGTTTTGCAACTGCTTTGGTTAAGAAATCTGCAACATTTTCTTTAGTGTCTATGTATTTTATAGTCAAAGACTGAAAGATAGTACTGATTATCACTGTCAATAATTTTCAAGATTGAAATATTTTTCACTCATTGTAAAATTGACTTTTTCTTTTTTATGTTTCTGTTTGTCTTTCTTTTTTATTATTTTTATGACTAGAAGTGATAAGGAAACATTCTTGAAAGTTGTTAATTTGAATGTGAGATCCTTATTGCCCAGTTTTTCGGATTTCCTTCAGTTAGTGGATGATCGTTTTGATATTGTCTGTGTATCTGAAACATGGCTCAATTCTTCTATTGCTTCTGCCATTGTAACGTTACCTGGTTTTAAATTTTATAGGAAGGATAGAAGTGGCAGGATAGGAGGTGGTGTTGGTTGCTATGTGAGAACATCTCTTAATTGTGAAGTCATTGATTGTAACTATGACATAAGTTTTGAATGTATTTTATTAAAATTGAAAATACGAACATTAAACATTGCTTTAGCTGTAATATATCGTCCTCCAGATTCAAGTTTTGTTGAACTCACTAATTTTGTTAACGATATTCTTCCATTAATGTTAATCGAATTCGACTACTCTATTATAACTGGTGACCTAAATGTTGACATGTTAGTGTCTAACTCCTTACTTGATTTATTTGAAACATACGGATACACTAATCATGTTACCGAGCCAACACGTATCGCAGCTACTTCTTCCACTTTACTTGATCCTATTTTTACTAATAGTAACAATGGTAATATCTGTCGTGAAAGTGGTACAATTATATCTCATCTCAGTGATCATAATATGATGCCATTCTGTACACTAGATATTAAAATTAACAAACCCAAACAAAAATTTATTACTTTACGTAACTTTAAGGATTTGGATATTGGCACCTTTAGGAATGATTTATTAACCGTACCATGGAATGATATATATTATATTGAAAACGTAAATGAAAAAGTTGTTTCTTTAACTGATAAAATAATTTCACTTTTTAATATTCACGCACCTTTAAGAACAATTAGAGTGAGTAAAAAGCCTGCACCTTGGCTAACACATAATTTAAAGCAGATATTTAAAGAGCGGAATAAGGCTTTGGTTAATTTTAAAAATTCAAAATCTCAAGAAAAATGGATTCAATATAAGCAATGGCGTAATTTTGCTTTAGCGTCAATAAGAAGAGAAAAGGCTGCATATTTAGAAAAACTAGAGAGAGACAAAAATGAGAAACTTCTGTGGCAAAATTTGCGTAACATGAATATAATTTCACGTAAGAATAACAGTGAACTACCACTTAATTTTTCTGATCCCAATATTATTAATGATTATTTTGTTAGTGTCTTTAAAAAATCTGATAACTGTACAGAAAGAATTGAGTTCTACAATAGTAACAAACTAAATAACAATGTTTTAAAGTTTAAGTTAATTGACCAAAATAATACATTAGATATAATCAACTCCATTAAATCAAATGCTGCTGGTGCTGATGGAATTTCTCTTTACATGATAAGGCTATGCCTCCCCACGATTCTTGATCACATTACACATGTTATTAACTGTTGCTTGCAATGTGGATATTTTCCTAAGATTTGGAGACAGTCTTTAGTTTGTCCAATCCCAAAAGTAGCTAATCCTAATAATGTTCAAGATTTACGTCCTATAAGTCTCCTCCCAGTTTTATCTAAAATACTTGAACGAGTTGTGTGTATTCAGCTAAATGATTTTCTTTCAAGTAACAATATTTTACCTTCTCAGCAATCAGGTTTCCGAAATGGATATAGTACCACCACTGCCTTATTAAATATTACTGACAATATAATTGGCGCCTTGGACAAGAAACTTGGAGTTATTCTGATTGCTTTAGATTTTTCTAAAGCATTTGATTTAATTGACCATGATCTACTATGTGCCAAGCTTAAATATTATGGTTGTGATAATACCGCTTTATCGTTTTTTAAAACTTATTTGTGGAATCGCAGCCAACGTGTTCGTGTCGCTGAAAGGTTGTCATTATCCAAATCTATTGTCTCGGGTGTGCCCCAAGGATCTATTTTGGGTCCTTTATTGTTTCTTCTATATTCCTCGGATTTACCGAAATTACAAATAAACAGTGAAATACAACAGTATGCAGATGACACTCAATTATTGCATTCTTTTGACCCTACTGATATTCCAAATGTAAATGATGTCATAAATAGAGATTTAAGTCTAATTCTTGAATTTTCTAAATCGCATAACCTAACTATAAATCCATCTAAAACAACGGCTATTTTATTTTGTAACAAATATAAAAGGGTTGATATAGAGGATTCTTTGAGGCTTGAACTGGATGGTGTTAGAATCAACATATCTGAGCATGCAAAAAATTTAGGATTGACCATAGATCAGTCATTAAGATTTAAGAGTCATATAAACGGTTTGCTTCAAAGGTGTTATATGAGCATGCGTATGCTGTATGTAAACAAACACATATTAAATTTTAAGACACGCAAAAAGTTATGTGAGTCCTTGGTGCTTTCAATTTTTAATTATTGTAACATAGTTTATTACCCATGTTTAGATCAAGACTCCCAAAATCAAATACAGCGTGTTCAGAACACATGTTGTAGATTTATATGTAATAAAAGGAAGTATGACCATATAACACCTAGTTTCACACAGATTAATTGGTTGAAGACGAATAATCTATTTCAATTGAATTTCTTAGTTTTCATATACTGCTTACTTAAATCCGAGACTCCATCTTATTTGTATGAAAAAGTTGTTTTTAGAAAAACTACACACACTATAAATATCCGTCATAATACTCTCACAATGCCACCTCACTCTTCTGTTTTGTTTGAGCGTTGTTTTACTTATAATTTGGTCAAGTATTATAATTCTTTCATCACAACTATGTCAATTTCATCATTAACTGGATTCCGTCGTACTGTTAGGGACTTCCTTTTTTCTGGGCAATGATTAGCAAATTATAGTATTACATTTATGTTGTGTGTTTCTTATCTTATTTTAGTTTTATTGTAGGTGTCTTATGTAACCAACACCTGTAGTATATTTTTTTTTTGTATTATATAGAACATTTTGTACGTTTGTGTTAACCAAGTAGGTTAAGAGTTAAAGAGTAGCTCTGAGCTAATCTTCGCCTCCTTGGAACAAATATTGTATTTTTTTATATTTGTTAAATAAAGACATTTTATTATTATTATTATTATTATTATTATTATTTCAGACTTATTTTATTCTTCTCAATTTCATCTTTGATGAAAAAATACTTCCTTTGTATATGTTTGGTTCTTGAGTGATATGTATTATTTGTTGCTAATTTTATTGCTGCCTGATTGTCATTGAACATTTATTTGTTTTTTAGTAATTGACTTTGGTTGAGATCTCCAAAAATTTTGTCAAACCATAAAATTTCCTTAACGGCTTCAGTAATTGCCATAAATTCGCTTTCACAGGTGCTTAAAGCAACAACGTTCTGTTTCTTGCATTGCCAACTAATTGCTCCATCACTAAGAATGAAAATATATCCAGAAAAACCTTTACCGTCTAAAACATTATTCCAGCTTGCATCGCAATAGGATTTTAGTGGCTTGTCGTTTGCTCGATAAGTTATTCCTTCAGCTTGTGTGTACTTCAAGTATTTCAAAACGTGTTTTGCTTGTCTCCAATTCATCTCAGAGTATTTGGTGTTAAACTGGCTAGGATAAGTTGTAACAAAAGTAATATCTGGTCTTGTTCCTTGTGACAAATATAATAAGCTTCCGATCAACTCCTGATAAGGAACTTCCCTATTCATGGTTTCAGAGTTTACATCTTTTTCATTTTTCAATGGAACACTTGACTCTTTACAGTCACTCATGTTGAAGCGTTGTAAAATCTTTTTAATGTACTTTTCTTGTTTAATATGTAAAATTCCTTCTTCTCGTTTCCTAGTTATTTCCAATCCTAGTAAGTACTTAGCTTCTCCTAGAAATTTCATCTTAAATTTTGTGCTTAATTTTTGCATGACTTGATCTGCCATTTCTTTTGTGTTTTTGGCTAATAATATATCGTCTACATATAAACTAACTATAGAATAGTTGTTGTTGTCATTGTATAGAAATACACAAGGTGATGAATATAATTCTGTAAATCCTAGGTTATGTAATTCTGTTTTAATTGTCTGATACCAGGTACGTGCACTTTGTTTTAGGCCATACAGTCCTTTCTTCAAATTACATACTTTAGTCTTTTTATCTTCATCTATTCCTGA